>MU159081.1:118301-130980 GCA_015888305.1 Antheraea pernyi | reverse complement strand
TTGAAATATAGTTTCTTATGTTGGCTGCAGCGCAATGCATATAATTTACATGCGCAAATTGGTGGTAAGACCACGTGATCGGCTATCAAAGATCTATTAGCAAATCGGCTCAAACTGGACGTTCCCTACTAAACGCTAAATTTCTTGATTCGATCCATACTGATTAACAAATTGTAAATCATTTAAGGCAATACATTAATTTCTTCAAAAGTAAAAGAATAAATATTTTTTGGACGTAAAAGACACTTATAAACAAAACTCGGGACGTCGAAACCATTGATTCAGATCGGGCATTAGGCCCGAAGAACAGTCGTGAAGGTTGACCCAACTCAGTAATTTTTTTTTTCATGTTATGGATAATTCAATCTTCACTAATCCTTATTAATATTATAAATCAACTTATATACAAATTTTATATCCGGTGAACTGTACATAAAACATATCATCCAGAAAAAAAATACTGTTCTCAAGGGATATATTAGATCCACAGTAACGCGAGCGAAGCCGCTAGCAAAAGCTAGTCTAAAAGTAGTTGAAACGATTTCATACAATTTTTTTACAAACCTATTTAAAATTCAATAATATAATTAAAAAGTAAAAATAAACAGCGATAATTGCGCGCGTAGTGTTTTGACTATAATTATAAAGTGATAGTACGTTTGAAACTTCGTGAACTTGAGTTTAATACGGATATTCATTTGGGAGCGAATGGAATACAAAACATCGATATCGCTGTACAAGTCGTTGGTAGGGTTATTTGAAACGATAGGGTTGTCATTACAGTTTCATTTTATTGTTTCATTATATTGTGTGGTCGTGAATGATACCACACATTTACATAAAAACAATGTTTATTGCAATGACAACAAATGTACACGTAACAAACATTATTATGACTATGACGTATCACTTTTCTCGAGCCCGTGGGAGTGCGTGGATGCAAATATTACAGGATATGGTCCCTGTAATACTGGCTCTTTAAATCATTTCTATGTAAATTGTTTTTATGCGTTTATAAAAAGTTCTTAAATACTCTGTTGCGTTTCTCAATTACAACTAGTTAGCAGACGCTGCGACATTTGATAAGAATGCCAAGATCGAACAATTTGTAGTTTTCGAAGGAATTGTGCATGATTAGTAACGTCTTGGGACACCTTCGATCGATGTAGCTTGAAATCCTGTAACAAACCTCAGCTTTCGGTGAAGGATAACGTCGTAATGAAATCATATCATGGTATTAGAATATTAGGGATTACTGTCACTGTACACTTACTTTCAACTGTCAAATCTGTCGTTAAGCACCTATGTTCCTCTAGGTTCCCGTTTAGATTTAGGGTGTTATGTTAAGCCAAACGACTAAATCTCTAAAGTATAAAAAAAGAGCTTAGTGTTACGTAAGGTTCTCTCTTTGCAAGTTGAGCACTTTTAAGCTCTAGCAGAATAGGTTATACATGAACGAAAACATATCTTGTAGCCCGTGGAAGCTGTTAAGACCTTGCTAGGTCAATAGCGTAGTCAGTTCGAGAAAAAAAAACATTAAAAAAATACACGAGCAGAGCGGCGAGCATGATGTACAGTTTTGTATATATTTAAAGATTTACACAAGAGGGTGTATAAAAGCAACAGTCTTCCAATGTAACGTCGAGCGAACTTGGCATTGTATGTATAGTACCAACATAATATTAACGGTAACTACGTCGTACGGCGATTTGTTGAAATATAGTTTCTTATGTTGGCTGCATCGCAATGCATATAATTTACATGCGCCGATTGGTGGTAAGACCACGTGATCGGCTATCAAAGATCTATTAGCAAATCGGCTCAAACTGAACGTTCCGTACTAAACGCTAAATTTCTTGATTCGATCCATACTGCTTCACAAATTGTAAATCATTCAAGGCAATACCTTAATTTCTCCAAAAGTAAAAGAATCAATATTTTTTGGACGTAAAAGACACTTTAAACAAAAGTCGGGACGTCTAAACCATTGATTCGGATCGGGCATTAGGCCCGAAGAACAGTCGTGAAGGTTGACCCAACTCAGTAATTTTTTTTTCATGATACGGTTAATTTAATCCTCAGTAATCCTTATTAATATTATAAATCAACTTATATACAAATTTTATATCCGGTGAACTGTACATAAAACATATCATCCAGAAAAAAAATACTGTTCTCAAGGGATATATTAGATCTACAGTAACGCGAGCGAAGCCGCTAGCAAAAGCTAGTCTAAAAGTAGTTGAAACGATTTCATACAATTTTTTTACAAACCTATTTAAAATTCAATAATATAATTAAAAAGTAAAAATAAACAGCGATAATTGCGAGTGTAGTGTTTTGACTATAATTATAAAGTGATAGTACGTTTGAAACTTCGTGAACTTGAGTTTAATACGGATATTCATTTGGGAGCGAATGGAATACAAAACATCGATATCGCTGTACAAGTCAGTGGTAGGGTTATTTGAAACGATAGGGTTGTCATTACAGTTTCATTATATTGTGGGGTCGTGAATGATAGATACCACACATTTACATAAAAACAATGTTTATTGCAATGACGACAAATGTACACGTAACAAACATTATTTTGATTATGACGTATCACTTTTCGCGAGCCCGTGGGAGTGCGTGGGCGCAACCTCTCGGCGTAAGAGGTGCGGAGTGACTCCGGGCAAAACCGATCACGCAAGAAGCGCGACGCGGATCGCAGCCGACCGATCCCGAGCTGTCGCGAGTTTCGCTACAATATCATATCTTCTAGCGTCGTTAAAACCAAAATATGTATTTATTATTCGCAATACTGAATTTCGTAAAATAAGCATATTTTTTTAAACTTTAATCCTACTCATCTTTTATGTTCATTAAGTATTCCAAAGCAAGCGAAGATTGTTTAGTCTTCTACGCAGTTCTCTCTCTTTACATACCTTAGATAATTTCCGCTACTCATCTTTTATGTTCATTAGGTATTATTCTAACGCGAGCGAAGATTGATTAGTCTTCTACCCATTGCTCTCTCTTTACATACCTAAGTATTAGAGAATTTCCTGAAAATATACTGTCCTTCTCCAAATTCAAAAGTTCTCACAATAGAAAAAAGGTATTTAATACATTGAAAGTTTTAATACAAAAAAATACAAACAACAAATACAAAGAAACAAAATGTTGACTATAGCTAACTTCAGGGTGTCGGTTTTTCGTGACGGTGTGCGCGCGCATCCTAAAAATTTACTCTCATCAATTTTTCCCTAACGCGCCAAAAGAAGTATAACTTCAATTGATATAGTTATTTTAGTCTTTGTTAAGCAGCATGTGTTGATTATAATAAATTAATTAACCTCGTCATGGCACTATAAAACCATGAAATATCTAAATTCAACAACACATTCATTATAACTATTTTAGTTTTAAAACATAACATAACGAAAATTCAAAATAAATAAATATAATAATTATTTTCAATACTTTTAATACATTAAATGCAGGCGTTTATAAACGTGCGATTTGATTAACATAGGAAGATAAACTTAATTAATAAATTATGCTCGTGCAATAATATCAAAATATGTCCGCCAATACAAATAAGGTAGTTGTGTGTCGTGAGTCTACAGTAGTCTTGTTAAGTCGCCTTGTTATGGTAATAAGGGCTGTGACGTTGCGACGCCGCTTTAAATTAGAGAACACACGGATTATTAGTGGTGAGCTCGACAGCATTCATAGGATTAATTGGCATGTGAATGTAAGTCAATAATTGTATGATTATACACACAAATTATATTCTATTGTATAGTGTTGCGTATTGATTTAAGGTTTCAGCGTAGACGGTGTTATAAATTATGTTATGCGCTCTTACTAATGCTACTTCACAGGTGGATAGTTTCACATATTAATGTTAAAAATGTGAAAATAACTGTTTGTTTGTTAACTTTTTATCATGAAATCTTAAAACCGATCGATATAAAATCTCGCATAAACGTAGCCTAAAATCTGGAGAACATAAGGTACTAAACATGATATACAAAAACTAACCGCTCAGCAAAGCAGGCGGACAATAACTAGTATGACCATAAAAGTTCTAACACGTCACAGTCACAATATCATCCGTTACCCATTCCTATGGTTAGATATTACTAAATTTAGAGATGTAGAAGGGGAACAATTTAATTGATTGATATTATACATCCTCGGCAATTACTCGTTCAATAGCGGGATTAGCATTCTACAACATTCGGTGTATAGAAACTAGAATAAATGTAACGAATGCAAAGAAAAAGAAACAAGAAGGATATATACCGTTTAAAAATTTACACGCATAGTGAACATCAGCCGGATCGTGAGCAACTCGCACTTCTGGCTCGCGAAACGGCGAAGTAACACGAACAAATAGTATAAAGCTATGACGAAATGAATGAAAAAAGGACTTCTTAAGCAGTCGCAAATCCTACAAACGTAAAAGAGATTATTCTCACTCGAACTGTTCTCAACTTGTATAAACAACAAAAAAAAATACAAAATTTGTCCGTTTTAAAACAAAGCGAATTGCCATAGGGAGTACAAAGACGGTCGGGGAATATTAAAAACGTTTTAAAAAGCAAACGGAAAAGCTATGTGTGGGTGGGTGCAAGTTATTTGAATCTCTCATTGGGACAAGTGACATGGAAGTGCTACTTAAAAAACGAATTGTGTTTTATTTAAATTCAATGTTTTATTACTGCTGTCAGCTTTTGTAGTCTAAAGAATGATACTTTATATTTATTGGATGTATTTAGTAACGATTAACGATTAAGGTTTGCAATTGAAACCTAGCTATATCGTTCTATCACAAATTTGTTTTTCTCTCTTGCCCTCGTCACGTTTCTGTACCATCCGGTTTTTAAATATTTTTAATTGTCCGTAAATAGTTTATAAACTAAGGAATCAAACATTTTTGAAAAAAAAAAATTAATAAAAGAAATTAAATTGAATAATAATAAAATCATACAATAGAATTATGTATATATGGATACGCGACCGTGCTGCCATCTGGTTTCAATGTAAGTAAGTAACAGATTAAACCATAGCTTCATTATCTGTAGGGCTATCTATCAGCTAATTCCTAACTTAATTAACACGGGAAATAATGTTAGCAACTCAATGTTATAAAGTAAATAAAATATGGAAAAGTACGTAATCTTTTTTAACAAAAATTATTAAATTGAATAATAATAAAAATCATACAATTGAATGAAGTTTTACTTCAATCCCGTGTGACGGTTACACGGACTCATTTTTTTTAAGTTAACAACATGTTGTGGGCTTAAACTTCAGCTTACTTTTACGACTGGCCGTCTGCCCTGTCTCTGTATATACCGCCCTGTTCTCCTTGAGGTATATGATCAATCTATATATATTGCTTAAATATATTTAACTTTGAAAACTTATATTAAGTCGATTCTCGATTTGCTATTTTAAATAATTAGTTCATTTATTTGACTTACCGATTAAAGTATTAGAAATATCAAATAGTCATCCTTCTCCTTCTTCTGTTTTAGTGCCCATATCATATAATAAACAGAAATATTAGGTTAAATGTGCAATACTGGCGCTTCTTTTTCATCGGTAACGTTGTAAACGATAGCATTAAAGCCTCAATATAAGGCGTGCTTTCTACAATTTTTTGGGTTAAAGCGCCTGCTCTGATTACCCACAAATTGAAATAAATTGAATTCGTAACCAAGTTGCCTTTCCCGAATCTATTCAAATTCTTTGAATGCAAATATTACAGGATATGGTCCCTGTAATACTGGCTCTTTAAATCATTTCTATGTAAATTGTTTTTATGCGTTTATAAAAAGTTCTTAAATACTCTGTTGCGTTTCTCAATTACAACTAGTTAGCAGACGCTGCGACATTTGATAAGAATGCCAAGATCGAACAATTTGTAGTTTTCGAAGGAATTGTGCATGATTAGTAACGTCTTGGGACACCTTCGATCGATGTAGCTTGAAATCCTGTAACAAACCTCAGCTTTCGGTGAAGGATAACGTCGTAATGAAATCATATCATGGTATTAGAATATTAGGGATTACTGTCACTGTACACTTACTTTCAACTGTCAAATCTGTCGTTAAGCACCTATGTTCCTCTAGGTTCCCGTTTAGATTTAGGGTGTTATGTTAAGCCAAACGACTAAATCTCTAAAGTATAAAAAAAGAGCTTAGTGTTACGTAAGGTTCTCTCTTTGCAAGTTGAGCACTTTTAAGCTCTAGCAGAATAGGTTATACATGAACGAAAACATATCTTGTAGCCCGTGGAAGCTGTTAAGACCTTGCTAGGTCAATAGCGTAGTCAGTTCGAGAAAAAAAAACATTAAAAAAATACACGAGCAGAGCGGCGAGCATGATGTACAGTTTTGTATATATTTAAAGATTTACACAAGAGGGTGTATAAAAGCAACAGTCTTCCAATGTAACGTCGAGCGAACTTGGCATTGTATGTATAGTACCAACATAATATTAACGGTAACTACGTCGTACGGCGATTTGTTGAAATATAGTTTCTTATGTTGGCTGCATCGCAATGCATATAATTTACATGCGCCGATTGGTGGTAAGACCACGTGATCGGCTATCAAAGATCTATTAGCAAATCGGCTCAAACTGAACGTTCCGTACTAAACGCTAAATTTCTTGATTCGATCCATACTGCTTCACAAATTGTAAATCATTCAAGGCAATACCTTAATTTCTCCAAAAGTAAAAGAATCAATATTTTTTGGACGTAAAAGACACTTTAAACAAAAGTCGGGACGTCTAAACCATTGATTCGGATCGGGCATTAGGCCCGAAGAACAGTCGTGAAGGTTGACCCAACTCAGTAATTTTTTTTTCATGTTACGGTTAAAATTCAATCTTCACTAATCCTTATTAATATTATAAATCAACTTATATACAAATTTTATATCCGGTGAACTGTACATAAAACATATCATCCAGAAAAAAAATACTGTTCTCAAGGGATATATTAGATCTACAGTAACGCGAGCGAAGCCGCTAGCAAAAGCTAGTCTAAAAGTAGTTGAAACGATTTCATACAATTTTTTTACAAACCTATTTAAAATTCAATAATATAATTAAAAAGTAAAAATAAACAGCGATAATTGCGAGTGTAGTGTTTTGACTATAATTATAAAGTGATAGTACGTTTGAAACTTCGTGAACTTGAGTTTAATACGGATATTCATTTGGGAGCGAATGGAATACAAAACATCGATATCGCTGTACAAGTCGTTGGTAGGGTTATTTGAAACGATAGGGTTGTCATTACAGTTTCATTTTATTGTTTCATTATATTGTGGGGTCGTGAATGATACCACACATTTACATAAAAACAATGTTTATTGCAATGACAACAAATGTACACGTAACAAACATTATTATGACTATGACGTATCACTTTTCTCGAGCCCGTGGGAGTGCGTGGGCGCAACCTCTCGGCGTAAGAGGTGCGGAGTGACTCCGGGCAAAACCGATCACGCACGAAGCGCGACGCGGATCGCAGCCGACCGATCCCGAGCTGTCGCGAGTTTCGCTACAATATCATATCTTCTAGCGTCGTTAAAACCAAAATATGTATTTATTATTCGCAATACTGAATTTCGTAAAATAAGCATATTTTTTTAAACTTTAATCCTACTCATCTTTTATGTTCATTAAGTATTCCAAAGCAAGCGAAGATTGTTTAGTCTTCTACGCAGTTCTCTCTCTTTACATACCTTAGATAATTTCCGCTACTCATCTTTTATGTTCATTAGGTATTATTCTAACGCGAGCGAAGATTGATTAGTCTTCTACCCATTGCTCTCTCTTTACATACCTAAGTATTAGAGAATTTCCTGAAAATATACTGTCCTTCTCCAAATTCAAAAGTTCTCAGGCCTTACTACATTTACTATTTACCTTGCAAGACACTATATATGCGTTATTGTCTTATTGAATTACCCCCTTTTTATTATCCAAAGTTATAAAAGGAACGTATTTAATGTAATCAACACCAGTTTTATACATATTTAAATGAAACTGTGTAAGATTTGTAAATTATAAAACGAATAAAATAAATAGATAAGAATTGGGAATATTTCAAAAAGTGTCAGCCCTGAAACAATTAGCGCGGTGTAATAGGAGCGATGATTTCTTGGCTTAAAGCGACCGTTTTATAACAACAAAGTTTTCATCTACCCTCGTCATGGGGAGAGTTAACTTTGTGTTCTGCACAATAAGTAGGTTTTACAAAATTTCACTTTGAGTGTTTGCTTTTTTGGATATTATGTAGATAGAATGTTTTTATTTATTTTAAGTTTCTATTTCAGGATTTATGGTTATAGATATATTAAAAAATCTGTTTTATGATAAACTATTGTTATATGAAAATATAAAAAAACATGGTAAGGTTCAAGAAATAGGCAAAACATATATTATCATTACATAGTAGAAAACAAAATCCTCTACCGCGTCTGTCTGTCTGTTCACGATAAACTCAAAAGCTACTGAACGGATTTCCATGCGGCTTTCACCAGTAGATAGAGTGATTCATGAGGAAGATTTAGGTATATAATTGTTAAGATTTTTCTTATTCTCAGGGCAGGACAACGTCCGCCAGGGCCTGCTAGTTATTTATAAAACAAATGTTGTTTATATAGTGTATATTCAGGATACGTAGGCTATTAATATAATCTTCTTAAATCTAATGGTTATTTTTTGTTTTTTTATTGTTTACTCTAAGATACTTCTGACAAATTCTTAAGATAAGTTCTTGCTAAACTTAATCTTAAATTCAACATAATTTGTTAAACTAGTCAGAGACTTAAATTAAAATTTGTGTAATATCTTATTTTATACGTCCTATGGCTGCATCATCAGAATTATTTACCCCAAAATCACTTCCATAAAGCATATGAAATTATTTAGATTTTAATTTAAAATATGAAGTGAAAATTCTTAATGATTAAAAATACATCTGCGTATATTTGAAAAAAGAAATTGAACTTATAATGTACATGTTGTACTATTCAGTGTCGTCAGACCGCGATTCTATTGCATTACCGCGGGAAGCCAGTCTTTATTGCTCAATTTGACTTTATTTAACGCAATTCGCAGGCGGAATGGGCGGGCGGGAGAACGGGGTCCTTCTCACCCCTTGTCTCGGGCTGACGGCGAACAGATGAGGTCCCAGACGGGTTTTTTCGCCATATACATGGTGGTTGCGACCCAGTCAGGCTGTAAAACCCTACCACCCCGCTTTCGCCATTGCCTCGTTCGTTATTCAGCAGGGTGCACCACGTGCAAGTGAGGTTGGCTTGGACGTCTCAAGTCTTAGATGTTATTTGACACCCCTTACACCCTTTGAAGCATATGATATTATTTACATTTTAATTTAAAATATGAAGTGAAAATGTTCGATTATTAAAAATACATCTGCGTATATTTGAAAAAAGAAATAGAAAATATAATGTACATGTTGTACTATTCAGTGTCGTCAGACCGCGATTCTATTGCATTACCGCGGGAAGCCAGTCTTTATTGCTCAATTTGACTTTATTTAACGCAATTCGCAGGCGGAATGGGCGGGCGGGAGAACGGGGTCCTTCTCACCCCTTGTCTCGGGCTGACGGCGAACAGATGAGGTCCCACTTCAATCCACTTAGCACGCGGCAAGCCACTAGGTGATCGCAATCTACCGGTTCAGACGAGAAACGGTTTTGCTTATATTCCTTTGCACCTGTAACGGAATGCGCGTTGGACTTCGTATCGACAATTTTGTGTTTTGTAAGTTCGTTTGTTCATTTTTTTATTGATTATTAATTGTACTTTGTTACGTAAAAGCTCATATTTTTCCTACGAATTTTACAGTGCAAGATTCAGTTTTTGCATACATTTTTGAACATAAAGTCGTATGTAAGGAAAACTTCTTCATTCCTTTTAAAATTCCTTTTCTTAGTCATAATATGAAATCAAAGGCTAACACGTATTTCCATAAAAACATTTTGCTCACAAACTGTTTTATATAATAAGCTACTAGCATTTATTCGCGACTTCACTCGTGTTAATATAGATTTGATCTATCCCTTGGGAATAGCAGTTGTCTTTTTTTATAACATAGGAGGCAAACGAACAGGTGACCCACCTGATGTTAAGTGATCACCACCGCCCATAGACACTTGCAACACCAGAAGAGTCGCAAGTGCGTTGCCACCCTGTGTTTGGGGTTGAGAAGGGAGCAGCAAGCACGGGTTAGGTAGAGGAAGAAGGGGGAGGGGAGGGGAGGTGAGGTGGGTGGTCACTCGGTCGGTTGAATAGTTAAGGTTTGAAAGCCTAACAAATAAACAAACCCACATGGTAAATTATAATATTAGGTATAATTTGTAAATACAAAATAAAAAAAATAGTACCTTTATATATTAATTATTAATATGTATCCCGTTGATAACAAAAGTGTTAGTAACAACTGCATCAAAGAGTTCACGTTTCTAATTTTATTCAATTAAACGAGATTGTTTCATAATGTAATAATTTAATTAAACATAGTTGTCCTGCAAAAGAATATTGTCAACCATCATATTTATTATAGAGTCGAGATACGAATATTGGGTTGATTTTAATTTAAGCAAAACAGGACACGGAGGTTAGGAAAGTGTCGTTTTCACGCTGCCATATTGTCACCACCGACAAGGATTCGCTAATATAATTTTTGAAAACTTCAAAGATTCGATTAGTTTGTTAGCTGATTATGGATAAATCTGTTTCTATATTTTCATCGTTTACATTATGATTGATTAATTAAGCTCTTTTCTTCTTCGTAGTGTTTAAAATTTTATCCTTTCAATGATTCATAGTTTTACAAATGCAAGTTGACTACGCTAACCGCAGCATTTTATTTATTGTTCATGTTATTGATTGAGTTCATTATTGTATCAGTTTGCTTAGGGTCTTGCTATTGAGATGTACATGTGAAATAGGCAATACCAGCTAGACGGTGGCACTTGTGCTTATGTTGCTTATAACAGAATTCCTTAGGGTTCTATAATACACGATGTAATAGGTTAAAAATAAATACTAAAATAAGTGATATAAATAAACGATGAATACAACTCTCAGGTTTCTCAAATTTTCAATTATTCCCGGATTATTAGGTATTTGGTTAAATAACATTATACAGAAAACAGGATTATATGGGACGGTATAATAAATAGTGATTAGCGATTATAATTACTTTTAAAATAACTTAACATTACTCATCAGTCCATATCTTGGTATCTCGACTCATGCCTTTAATTTAACGCTTCTGAATACCAAAAACAAATTTCCATTAACTTAGCTCTATGTATGTAGAAAATATTTTTTTCATCAAACAAGATTAACTCCCTCTCAAAAATATGTAAAGTTGGTTGTGCGCTCAAGACTCGAGATACCTGTCGCGGCCGATGAAAAGGGCTGGTAAAATTAAAATGATATCTCAGCATTCGAGTCACGCAAAACATTAAGTTCACCCCACAATAAACCGCGCCCTTAAGAGCTTCATTCAGAATTAAAATTTGCCGGCTGATCTCTCCGGAGTGACGTTTACTGATGGATTACGAACTAACCTATTTTGTTGTTTAATTTCGGCGGAGTTTTGGAAATTATTCACTCCTGTCGTATAAAGCGTTGACGGTTCCCTTAAACAGCTACTGTTTTCAATTTTATGATAAAAGTTTTTTGATATGTGTCTCGAATACTGTTTAACCGTACATTTTGCATCCTTCGTGGAATAAAGGCGTATGTGAAAAGATAATTTTACAGGAAAATGAGCAGACTGTCCTACAAATTAATTTGAAATTCTAACGACAAACTTTAACAAAGACAAGCTAAAGTCAGCAGCAAATTACGTATATTAAAGTATTTTATTTTTATTTCATCCAGTGAATTTCCAGAAAATCTTTAAAAAGAGCGTTATATCCTACCATATTCATTAATTTAATTTTACTTTCTCATTTATTCACACTCCAGACCTGGTCTTAATCTATATATATATAAATACATTGTATGTATCTATATTATAATGATAACATATGGGCTAACTATCGACACAGTTATGAGACCTTATTGTAGTTCTTTTAAAAATACGATTCTAAATATCTATTTCCTTGATTGCTCAATAAGTACCACAAAATGTCGTATAGTCACCAAGCCAATATTAAATTCCATATAGAATCAATCATCCAATAATGAGATAATCAAACAATGACCCTTAATAATATTCTGATATCGTCGGCTATGTTGGTATAAGAAATTTGTCGGCCCAATGTCGCGGGAATCCCTCGGAGGGAATCACCAATTTTAGGGGAAATCGAGGGAGATAATTATGTTTGAAGTTAGTTATTGAGGAGAGTCAACACGCGAGGAGATTAGTCACCCTGTCTGTCCGGCTCGCTTGCCACATATTGCAATCTATATCATGTAATGCTTATATCAAAATATTTTTTAATTGTAAATATGAAAATCTTATCTTATCTGTACATATAATAAAATGTTTTTTTTATAGTAGCACGGCAAAATGACTGCACTGTGCCTGATGGTAAGCACAGTACAATCCATAAACAATGGTGACCACCGAGTCACTATCCATCGCCGGTCGTCGCTGTCATGCCGGCTTGCGAAAG
>MU159081.1:100588-118115 GCA_015888305.1 Antheraea pernyi | reverse complement strand
TTGGCTTGGGTGTCTCAAGTCTTAGATGTTATTCGACACCCCTTACACCCCAAATCCCAAAAAAAATCTAACGAGTCTGTACTTTTCCGATTTTCGGTAAAAAAAATTGTTGCAGGTGTCTTCCTGAATAAGTAATAGAAGACATTTCAATCATTTTTAGAAATGTCTGTCTGTCTGTTTGTATGAACACGCGAATGTACTGGGTTCACAATAAAATCTCATATAAAAAAATCGTAAAGCATATGCTCAAGAGTAACTTAGTGTTTGTTTCATTAAAATCGGTCCACTCTATCAAAAGTTATTGTAGTTTTAATGACGACGCGGCGTAAGTACGAGAGAAAAGTAGACAAGTAAATGTACTTTTGTGACTTATTAATGAAATGGCGAAAAGTGTCTCAAATAGCTTGTGAACCACGAATACCCTTGAAAACCAAGGGGGAGGCGTATAAAAGATTATGAGACCAGTCATTCTGTGTGGATCTGACGGATGGATGAAAGAGCGGATGATAGAAGATGATATGTTGCAGAGATGCAAACGTTAAGGTGGATGTGTGGCGAAACTAGAATGATTATATTAGAGGAAGTTTGAAAATAACACCAGTGGCAGAGAAGCTGAGGAGTAACTGGTTAATAAGACAGGCAGGCAACGCACTTGTGACTCCCCTGGTGTTGCAAGTGTCCATGGACGGTGGTGATCACTTACATCAGGTGACCCACCTGTTCGTTGCCTCCTATGATATAAAAAAAAACGCACACGAAGTCACGGGCACAGCTAGTATATAAATAAAATGATAGAATTCCGCTGTTATCGCGTGCATCACTTAAAAACTATTGGATTTCGATCTCATTTTTTTAATTTTATTTCTTTACACTTGATCCTTATTTCAAAATAATATCCCACTAGATTCATTATACCTGATAAAGTTATTAAAGTTTTAAGAAACGATGATTTTAAGCACACACCACACAAACATTTCATCAAAATCATTTTTTTCCTTACATTATCTCGATGTTACATATATAATACGTATTTAATTTGTGTTCTGCACATCTATATTTAGATCGAATCAAAAAGATTTGCGCGGACTGTACATCAAATACCCAATATAACTAAAAAAAACAGCCAACTTTATCAGTATAAACGTCCGGAAACTTCTTACGACTTTATAAGAACACATGGAGTTTTCAATGATTAGCGAACCCGCGGGAAAATCTAATAGATAAATAAACGGACATAGAATTATTTCAAGCTATTAATTTTTATAACTCACGACTAGATGGCGCTACGTAATTATAGTAAACAGCGTCAAGTATTAATAAACACACGTAAAACCACCGACATATCTATGGATATATAATTGAAGACACAGGTGGATGAAAGTGGTATATCACAAATTTGTAATTAATTAATTGTAATTTTACAGAAATGCGATCCAAAGTTTGGTTATATCTTTGACTATATTAATTTCTAGCCCGGCCTGACTAAAAAAAAAACCTGGACAAATTATATATATACTAAAACCTTCCCCATAAATCACTGAATCCACTGGTGAAAACCGCATGAAAATCCGTTCAGTAGTTTTTGAGTTTATCACCAACAAACACCTAGACAGACGCGGTGGGGGACTTTGTTTTATACTATGTAATGATATAGCTTGAGTACTTTTGTTAATTTTCAGTTCTAAGTCTATATGAGCTAATCTTCTAAGAACACAATACGTATACCACTTCATTTAGGTCATAAAATAAAAATTTAACTACAGAATATATAAGCGTTATCTAAATTTTGGACAATTTTCGAATTATCACACTGATGTACCCGTCGTTTGATATTAATACAATATCTTCTATTAAATTACAAGTTTCATATTAATTAACACATTATATAATAACACAAACAGAATGTAAGTTAACATAACCCGCTTTAAACGATAATCTTAATCACGCTAAACTTACATATAAATAATGTTCGCGCTGTACGTTAAAACATAAGCCGATCATAAGGCTGAGACCTTACGAGTTTAATTTGTTGATAGGTAATTTACGAAGCATCCCTCGGGTGAATTTCTTGGGGAATAAACACTAGTGTAATTAAGGAATTCATTTAAACTTGTCGTTTTTGGTGTTATACTCTATTTCAGGACCCTTTGATGTGCGGTTGTGTCTGAGTTAATGCCTCTCGGGTCAGACGCTTTAAACACACTTAGGTATTTCGTAATATAAATTTAGTTTAGTGAATTGTTGTGATGTGTAATTCAGAATAAATAACGATTACAATGAAATAATTATTATTAACTTCGAACGATACGGAAATATGTATTTACAGGCTAGCTGATAGCCGCGACTTGGTTTGCATCAGTTTATTAACATAACAATACCTTGTATGTACCATGGAAAAATCTTAAGTATGACACCGCTTACACCACTTGTCTACGGTAAGAAAACGCACATCTTTGAACTCATAGTGCTTAAAAAATTGTAGTTTCTTAGAGTATCATAACTTCATGTTAAATAAAGATGTCGTGATAAGTTTCCTTTCGATAAGATTACCAAGTGTCATTAAAGTAAAAATAAATTATATGATCAAAATCGATTCAGTGTTTTTTAAGTGATTGATGTGCATATGACGGCGGACATCTATAATTTTGTTGATATATTTATATTTATGAAGATACATTTGTTTTTCTTTTTTACATCATAGGAAGCAGACGAACAGGTGGGTCACCTGATATTAAGTGATCACCGCCGTTCATAGATACTTGCAACACCAGACGATTCGCAAGTACGTTGCCAGCCTGTGTTTGGGAGAAAGGGGAGTGGGGAAGTGGGAAGGGGGCTTGGGTATAACATTTAACAGATACATATAAAATCAATATAAGCAACCATAGGTAATATTAACATTAAAATAATTTAACACGATTTAAACATATTTAAACTTTGTTTTTAATAGTTATATCTTGTGTGTATAATTTCTATTTTTTGTGTGGGCTAATCTTCGAAAGGGCTTAATTAATTTAGTTGTGACTAATATTAACAGATAGAGGGCTTGTCAAAGTATTATGTAAGTCACATATATTTTCGCCTTTCCATAGAGAAAAAGCAGTTATAGTTTTTAACACAGGAAATTTAAAATCTGTCATAGTCTTTATAAGGCCTAAGTAATGACTACAAAGTGACAATACAATAACAGTCCACAACTAATCTAGGCATAATGTGTTAATTTTCATAAAACAGGAAAACTACTTTCACGAAACGAAGTCGCTGGTATAAGGAAAGAAATAAAAAAAGTATTAGGTTATTAGCGTTATTATAAAAAAATATTTTAATTTCGTTTAAGTGACGTGACGTGAAGTAACAGTGCTTACTTCAGTAAATCGACAAAAGAATGAGATGAATATATATAACTAGGGTAGGATAATTACTAAGTTTATTTGTTTAAAAATGAATTTATTATTTAGCACAAGAAGATATAAAAATACTCACAAAGACTGTTAAATAATAACACACCACGCTGACTTCTTACTAAAAAGCTGTAATACGCAGCCGCATACAGTGTACAGTAGTATTAGCTCACGTACTTTTCACATATACTAACACATTAAAAATGCTCAAATACAAGCAAATATTAAACAGTGTGCAATATACATACACACCGACATTTGCTCTCTCGCTCTGGCTCACTAATATGTGATTTGTGTTTCTTACCTGTCATTTTTTCCGTTGCATCCGGTTTGAAATCACGATTCTAAAGAAGTTTCACTTCAAAAATTAAATTAGAATTACAAGCGTTTAGACACCGCATCGATCGATGTAGGTTCAAATCCTAACATCTGGGTCGGCAGATGACACCATTGCACGACGGCAGGACTTTTTCTAAGTCCACCTTAAGTTGAAAATCTGTCGTCAAGCACCTATTGGTATGTTACTGCAGTTACTCGCCAGTCCCCTCTAAGCTAAACCTGTTTACGATCCAAGATCACATCGTCTAAAACATCAGTGAGGTTTTGTTCAAACGCTAAAACCAATAAGGTGTAAAAAGTAGTTAAATAAGATAGATTATTATGTGAAAACGTTAAAAATACGAAATGGGGCGGTGTATTGTGAGGCACTAGGGTTGTTTCGCAATTCATTAGCATTTTAATTATCGGTTCGTCGCCAGATGCAGCTTCGCGCACGGCATCTGCGCGCTACTCTGTCTCCATTATCACTTCTGTTTCACAATTTATTATGAATACCATTTTTCTAAACTAATAACTTTGAATTATTTTATAAAATTATTTGAACTACAGTATATATTTACATACTAAAAATGATTTACATATTTAAATAAAGTTTTGATTATTTATAGAGACGAACTTCTTAGCATTCCATGGATTCACCGTGCGGGTGCCGGGTTCATCGTGTGGCCGAGGGAGAAACTCAGAGCAGTTCCCAGGACTTACGACCCAGGTGTAGGTTTAAGGAGGCCCCCTTTGAGTTGCGCATCAACGTTCACCTTCACTGCTCGAGTTTCCCGCCCTGCCTAGCCAAATTTGGTAGGAACCTGTTAGTGCAGCCTTTGATGCTCGTTCTAAAATAGAACTTACTGCAGTTCTCGACAGGCCAAGGTCCTTCAGAAGGTTATAGAGATATTTTGCGGGTGTACCTCTCGCTCCTACTTCTACCTCGTATAAATCAACCACTTAGCCATTTTTATTTAGTTAGTAAAAGAAAACAGAAAAGGTAAACATATTTTTAATTGCAAAAAATTCGGAACTCTACCCGCTTAAACTGTGTGATTTATTCTACGTATTATTATCTAGACAATGTTTCTCCATAGTGATGGAGTATTCGTACACACACGCGACTTCCTCTGCTTTAAATTATAATATAAAACTCAATAACAACAAAATACAGCTAAGCGCCTCCTAGTGGTGAGTTATAGTAAAACGGATTGCAAAAAACTTTCTCCATGAGATAACATTAAGATTTTTTAATTTCATGATGGCTACCGAAACGATGTTGGAATTTAACGATTTCAAATGTGTGAGCATCCATTTATCATATATACAGAGGACTAGTATAAATGCTCGCAACTGCGCTCGCGTTAATGTAGTTTCATGAACAATAGATTTTTTCTTGGTGAAAGATATCCTATGCCCTCTTTTGTACCCCTAATAAAGTATATGCAAAACTTTATGAAGTAGTTAAGGCATGAAAGCGTAACATACAAACTCACTTTCATATTTATAATATTAGTTAGGTTGTAGGAACTTATTTGTGATAGTTCAGCAAAAGATTAAGACACTTTACATTGTTTCAAGTGGGGTGTAAGGGGTGTCGAGTAACATCTAAGACTTGACACCCAAGCCAACCGCACTTGCACGTGGTGCAGCCTGCTGAATAAAGAACGAGGTAATGGCGAAAGCGGGGTGGTAGGGTTTTACAACCTGACTGGGTCGCAACCATCATGTATATGGCGAAAAAGCCCGTCATAGTGATTCGCTTCTGCGGGTCGCCTTTCGGGATCAGCTTGTACATATCCAGCTTTTCGCAGGCCGGCATAACAGCGGCGACCGGCGATGGATAATGTGTCACTCGGTGGTCGCGATTGTTTTTGGATTGTACTGTGCTGACCATCAGGCACAGTGCAGTCATTTTGCCGTGGTACTATAAAATATTTTTTTACATAAATGTAAATAAACCAAAAGTTTTTATTACAGACTTAAGTAGTAAAACATAAATTAATTTCTCGCGTTATCGATCTCTGAGAAAACAATTTGTAAATATAGTATAATACCTGGACGAAACAAGAAAACCGCCCGAATAAGAAAGACGGGAACTTATGAAGTGCAACAAAATAAGTCGAAGATAAAGCATCTGAGGATGATTTATTAGTGAAGGTATCTTAATAGTTGCGGGCCGCTCCGCTTACAGCTCAGACACAGCTTCTTTGTTTAAAGTCGAGATTGGCATTTCGATTATCCCTGGCTTCTCTAAAAAGGTATGTAAAAATTAGTCTGTAATGTCCCAGACTCCTTTAAGCGCTCCACGGGGAGGCTGACGTGCGATCGAGTAAATTAAAATGTCTGAAATGCGATCTGCTTTACTCTGTTGGAAAAATGATCGCAGCATTCTAGCACGAGTTCATAGTATCATCTGACAATCTACTAATTAACTTCTCCTTTGTTTTCTGTTTTATTTCCTTTATCGTTTCGTGAATATTAATAAAGTTATTAAATACTAACCGATACTCGCGACTTCGTTTGCGTTGTTTATTGTATTAAATATATTTTGATATTTTTCACCTAAGTCGCAATCAGTTTCTTAAGTCTATTCGCACAAAATTAGAATCAGGTGTCATACAGGAAAATTAAAACAAAAACATACAAACAACAACCACAGTCACACATCGCACATGCACATCATACACATACAATGCGGCCGCGTGCACGCGCAAAGTTAATTATTATACAATATTGTAAATAAACTCATACAAGTAATCTCTCATATACGAAATGTAAAACGCATTACTTCATAATTGGAACTATGTAATTATATTCATATATTTTCAAAATATAATGATTGTGCTGTGAAGTTCTTATTAAATAAATAAATATATTTTATTCACAGAGAAAAAAGCAAAAAAAAAGTAAAGTAAAGAAGAAGTCCATTATAATTCTTGTAAAAACCGTGGCTCGCTATAACTTTATTATCAGAAAGAAACAGAACATATTTTATATGTGGAGGAATAAGGGTCTAAGAAAAAAAAACTACCACATGTTTGATCGAAATCTATCCAGCATTTTTTTAATGATGCGCGCACAACCGAAGACCCGTACCATTTTATTTATATGAGATCCTATGTATAATAATACATTTCACAATTTTATATAATTAATTTGTTTATATTCAAGATTTACGGAAAAATGTATATGTAGCAATTATTTAATTAAAAATAATAAGTGTTGTATAATTGAATTGCGTAATGAATTTTTAAACTCGGTGGATACAGACGATTTGTGTTGGAAAATGACCTGCTACCAGTTACACTGACCAGGCAATAACTATACATACAATAAACGTGATGGAATACTCATGGAAATTCCTCGATGCTCGAAAAATATAATACTACATCGATAAAGAAACCAAGGACTTATGAGGACTCTTATTACAAAAAAGTTAAATACGTATTAAATACCTGGTTTAAAAGTTTTCGTAATAAATGCACCACACTTGCCCGAGGCAAGTTCTCGTTATCATTTTTCGCAAGTCTAACCTAACGTAATCAAAGCGAGACAAAAGAGCAAGATTGCGAACATTCAGCGACCGCGGTGCATTTAATAAACCTTTTTAAAGCCAGGGTTCAATACGTATTTACCTTTTTTGTAATAACGCTGTATGAGTTTGAAATCTTTAAACTGTTGGTAGAACGTTATTAGGATTGGACGAAATTACTGTCAGTTGTGAAATATAATTCATTATCATCATCATCAGCATGTAAGAGACCCAATGCATGGCCACAGGCATCTTCCCGAAGGAAGGTATGGGCGTAAACACCACGCCGGCCCACGACGTATTGGCGATTGCAAACTCTGAGAAATCCACAGTTCTATATTTTTCCCCAATACAGTAGTACTACAAGAACATTTCTCAGGTTCAGGTTTCCTCACGATGTTTTCCTTCACCATCAGCCGATAGTGTTACCAATTTAAATTAAAAAATGTACGGGAATCGTTGATACACGCCGGGGTTCGAACCTGCGGACACCGAAATAGTATTCCATCGGTGAAACAAGGGCACCACGACTTCAAATATAATTATGAGATGCTATTATTTATTCACAAAATTAGTTCGAAAATTTGTTTACAAAAACATATTTCAAAATGACAAAGCCACTTAATAAACGCGTAGCTGACCCGCCGCGGCTTGCGTTTACAATTGTTTTATTTTTAAGTCTTCTCGAGTGTTCCCTTGTTTGAAACTTTCACCTTTCCCCCAGACGCTGGCTGGAAGTTAATTTCTTTAGGTGTATTTTAAATTTAATTTTGCTTTTGTGGCGACCGGGGGCCGTAGGAAAAATTGCTGGCGACCGAATAGCAAAAGCTTTTAGTAAAAATATAAATGCTCTAAAGAAACTTGACAGTATTTTTAAAAACGTTGAAGGTTTTTTTTATACTCCATTATTACAGTTATAAAATGTATTACTGTGATGTCTTTTCAGTGAACTATGTTTTCCACTGACATTTGTTTTAGTGTACGAATCATACTATCTTCAAATTATGCTTTGTTACGTAACATAAGTATACTTTATTTTCTTTTCAAGTGTTCTTCGTAAACATAATCATTTATACATCGTCGACATTTCAACCCTACATTTTTAAACAATCAGTTATCCGCGCGTTTAATTGTCGATTTTAAAATGTATTCCTGTGCAAATACACAACGATGCAGTCGTTTTTAAAAGCCGTGGAAACATGTTGTTGGTTGTCATAATATTTTAGTTGGAACAATAAAATCCAATAAATGCCGGGGATATAATCGACATACGGAGCGGCAGTGTATGGTACACGCTGTCGCGTTCATAATACAATAAATTGGAATGAAGGTGAAATAATATTTTTTGAAAATATCTGTTCACTTTATGGAAATTTTGGTCGAGCGTTTAACGACTTCTGACTTAATTGGAAACAAAACTATATATATATATATATATTTTATGTCATAGGTGGCAAACGAACAGGTGGGTCACCTGATGTTATGTGATCACTACCGTCCATTAACACTAACAACACCAGAGGGGTCGCAAGTGCGTTTCACCCTGGATGGGGAAGGGTTAGGGAAGTGAGACAGAGAGGGAGATGGGAGAGGGAGAGGGGAGAGGAGGTGGGCCTCTGGCGCTCACACTGACCGAATGAAACGCAACAATGCAAGCACTGTTACTTCACGTCGGTTTTCTATGAGAGGGTGGTACTACCCCGGGCGAGCCGACCCATTCATGCTGAAACCAGTAGTAGTTTCAGCGTGGCTCTACCACCATTAATGTATTCGGGTTTTTAATATCGTTTCACAAAATAAAAAGTTAAATATTTCAGATATGACTGCTTAATTTGGATGTAATGCTTTCATTATAAATTGTTTAGAGATAGCAAAGAAACGTGATGACAGTAATATCAAGATAGAAGGGGCTTTAATAATAGCCTTAGTTGATAATAGGGTATTCTTGAGTATCACATTTTATGTAGAATCGCAATACGGCCCGAACATTAAATGTTTGGCGGGTATGTTAAACTTAGATACATTCGCTACTCGTAAGAATAGCCAGAGTCAACTGTTGGGTTAGCAGGGTTAGCCTACTTCGCTTACTTCCATAGTTTAATGTTATAGTATTTTACTGTAGGGATCACGAGGTCGACCTCCGTGTCCGCAGAATACAGACGTATATCGACAAATTCTTCGGAACTCGTGTACATTTACTAATTTCAATTACTAACATTATAATCTGGCACGGGAGGAAAATATATCGAGGAACACTGAACCTGGGAAATCTTCTAGTAGTATCAGTGTATTTGGGAAGAACAGTAATATAGATTTCTTAGCGTTTGAAAGAGCCAGTATATCGTAGTGATTATGTTCTTACTTTCCCTTAGGAAATATCTTTAGTCCAGCTGTGAGACATTTACAAGTTGGTATTTTATTCAAATTAAAAAAATCATAGAACCCTTTTATCGATTTTAAATTACATATATTAAATTATATGATTACTGCTTAGCACATATGGCAGAGCGTAACGATATCCAGCCTAGAAATATTTTATTTACTAGTAATATTCTCGTTAAAACCAGTTCAGCCATATGGGAGATAAAACAGGCAAATAATAGATACTTGATTTTTTTATATATGTATAGATTTGAAGAATGAAGAAGGAAAGGAAAATAATATAGACATAATATATAATAATACAGATATGTAGATAGATGAAAAAAGTCTTATTATAATAATCTCAGTTAAATAAATGCCTAATAAAAAAAACCTACATTATTAATTATTATTTATGTTAGTTAATTCCATCGTAATCGGAAAAAAAAGTTTAATCGTTTAATAATACTTATTCCGTGTTATTACAAAAAAGTTAAATACGTACTAAATACTTGGTTTAATAAAGTTTCCTAATAAATGCACTGCGCTCGCCCGAGGCAAGTTCCCGTTATCCTTTTTCACAAGTCTAACCTAACGTAACCAAAGCGAGACAAAAGAGCAAGATAACGAACATTCAGCGACCGCGGTCCATTTAATATGAGACCTTTTTAAAGCCAGGGTTCAATACGTATTTAACTTTTTTGTAATAACACCGATTAGGTCTAGCAATAGATGGAATATTTTATTTACATGCAGTATTTTATCATATTTTTAGCAGGTTTTGGAATGTCCGTAATGTGTTCAATATGAAAAAGAACGTCATAATAAAATATATATAAAGTCTTTATCAGTTAAATGAATCTTAAAATAATATTTCAAAGTAATGTTACTTTCTAAGAACATACCTCGTATGTAAGTATCCAATAGTGTGTTCAACAGGTGGAATACCAGACTATAAAGAAGGGTTATCTTATTGTCGACCATATTTATGAGTGAACTTTAGCTTCTAAGTTCAAGTATCTGAAATATTGTTGAACTCTTTTATTTTTTACTGCTCTTTTATACATTTATACGATGAGTTTGTCTAAAAAAACCCTTGAATGTAATTGTTATAAATTAGATTAATATCTATAATTATTTTGTTTGTTTTCTTTTTAACGAAGTGTTATAGTTTTATACATTTTGTATAAATATTCAGAAGTATTATGTCCATTTGTCAAGAACAACAAAGCGACATAAAAGTAATATTCATTCTTATAAGATAATAAAATTAAAATGCATTATAAAAAACTCTATTATAAATTTGACAGTAACTATTATTTGGATAAAAAAACTGGTAGCAAACACAGTAGGAATCATGTTTTTTTATAAAACATATTAACTTAATTACACAATATATATTTTTCAAAACGCAGATGCATCTTTATTGTCATTATACTATTTTACGTAACCATAATAACGTGTAATGGAAATATATATTTCTTGTTAGGACCAAGCTAATGAATCTCCCACATATGCGAGAAAAGGCAGACTATCCACCAACATAAATTCGGAATGTCAGAATAATGCTGAGACACAGTAAACATATATTTTATCATAAACATATGTACAACTGCTCTTTTGAGCTCGACTAACAATATCATAGGCTTAAGATTTATGTAAATACTTTACATTAATTGTATTTACAGGTTAGCATCAGGAGAGCGAAGGCGCCGACAAAAGCCGCTACTTCAAAGCTGGCGCTACGGATCAAAGAGGTCTCCCGCAGATAACGGAGGTTGAATAACGCTCTGTAGGGTGAGGCATTTAGTATCTGATTTTCGGTTTAAGATATCTCCTGCTAAATGGTCAATGAAAAGACGGTACCGAGTACACAAAACGTGAAATGTCTTTTATGACAATTTTAAATACGGTATGAAAAGAAACTAAATAAATCCTTTGATATGAATAGAAAAATCCTTGAGTTATATTTACTCTTGTCCACTTTTTTCATGTCAGAATTAAAATGAATTATTTATTACCTTAAAGATTTTTTTTTATAAAAAATTCAAATTTGTATACAATATTGCTAATTTGCAAGCAGTACCTTTAGTATATGATAATGTATAAACAATCAAAACAGAAAAGGGTTATACTTTAAGTATTCTTTATACCAAGTTACATAAATATCACAGCAGTAAATGGTAGGTATAAACGGCTTCCCAACGTAAAGAGCAAATCTCAAAATACCGTATAGCGGTCGTTTAATCTCGACAATCAGTACTGCCTCTGTTTCGTTTCACAGCTAAATCCCACTGATGCACTGTGTCCACGAGTATCCGGGGTTGTCCGAGTGTCCGGATTACCCGGCTATGTCTGGATGTACGGGTGCGGGCGGGTGCGTTCGTGCCGCCGCACCCAGCCTAGCGATTACTCCTACTGCCCTTCTTGTTGGAAAATTCGAGCCGGGTCATCGTGAGCTGCACAGATAAGTATCAATAAATATTGATTCATTATTTACGGTATAATTGATTGTTGCTCTCTTTAATATGTGTCGATTATGTTCTTTAATAATTTAATGTTTTGATATAGTAGGTTTGGTTCACAAATGCAGTCACATATAAATAGTAGGCGAAGATAAAAGAGTTCATTGTGTTCTTCTATTTCTCAATCGATTTTCTTTTTTTTTTTGTTGAGAAGTTGTTAATGATTGTTAGTGTGGCAATAAAAAAATTAGAAACGATTACTTTTTCTTCACACAATCAACTCTATAATATATATTTTTATACACTGAAAATTAATGCTTAATAATGTATTTAAACACTCAAAGCTAACGTAGTAGAACAAAATTAAAAAATATATGCAACGATTATAATAGCAAATTCTTTCGCATAAACTATATATGGTAGAGGTTTAAAAAAAAATAACTATCATCGAATTTCAACTATAAGATGAACACTACTTAAATAAAATTATTCTTATTTATTCATATAGCGGCTATCGATGATCTAAAAATTTTTGGAAGCAATGTCTCAGTTTCAAAGTGCTCAGAAGTTACATCGATCGACGTAGTAAAATTCAAAATGGGTTTGAACTTTTGAAAGAATACTTCGTGATCAAGGAATAGCAATGGTTATTGGGAATTTCCTGGTATAGGTCTAAAATAGATAACAGCCTGAAGTTAAAAACCTGTTGCGAAGTACCTATAATTAGTTATCTTTCTAGACTTAGCCTATTTTTAGCACAGCTAAAGTACCACTTAACACAGGTAAGATTACGATCAATAGGATTCAAATGACTTATAGGTTGCTATCTAAAACAAGATTAAGGTATTTTATCTTGTCTCATAAATACAATTTAATACTTACACAATTTATTTTATTTTATATTTTTGAAGGTGGTAGCGCCACGCGTAGCTATTACTAGTTTCAGCATAAATGGGTGGACTCGCCCGGGGAAGCACCACCCTCTCACAGAACACCGCCGTGAAGTAACAGGTTGCGTTTCGTTCGGTCAGTGAGAGCTCCGGAGGCCCACCTCCTTTCCCCCTTTCCCTTCCCCTTTCTCCTTTCCCTACTCCTCCCCCATACACAGGCTGGAAACGCACTTGCGACTAACCTGGTGTTGCTAGTGTCTATGGAAGGTAGTGATCACTTAACACCAGGTGACCCACGTGTTCGTCTGCATGCTTTTGACATAAAAAAAGAACCAACATTATATGTATTCATATACTAATTACAATCTCGTTTAACCTATTCTTATAGAATTATTGTACAATAACATATAATAAAATATAAAGCACAATCACTATGTCATTTTACAGATAAGCGTTATTCAGTATGGCACGCCCTATAAAAAAGTTCAGTTTTGGATTAGTACATGCTATGAGATGAGATAATTATATTCACTAAAATTAAATCGTTGGTTTGACTTACTAGCTCTATATTTAGCCTCATAATATTCCAGTCCACGTCTCACACCTTTGAGGGTCAAATTACGAAGTGCATATAAGAGGAGCGTAATTATCTGCCGTTTCTTGCGATTTACAGTTTTATAAATATTTGGAATCAGGATAAAAGGCACATGAACTTCTGTTCCTAAATTATACTTAGTACTTCGAGTTGAAAACTACAGATTTCTAGAACTGTCCCAGGTTTGTGTTTTAGTTAGGCGGCGGCAGTTTTTACCAAAAACGGTTCAATTCCTTTATATTTGCCGACATTCTCTAATTCTAACATGTCTAACGTTTATTCTCTAACATACGTCAAGTTATAAGGCTTACCTTTGAACATTCTCCAATATCTAACATGTCTAA
This sequence comes from Antheraea pernyi, assembly GCA_015888305.1. Taxonomy (NCBI): domain Eukaryota; kingdom Metazoa; phylum Arthropoda; class Insecta; order Lepidoptera; family Saturniidae; genus Antheraea; species Antheraea pernyi. The sequence continues at coordinate 104,203 of MU159081.1, read as the reverse complement.
CGTTTATTCTCTAACATATGTCAAGTTATATAGCTTACCTTCGAAGACGTCGGATATCCCATATACTTATTATTTCTCCCTTTCAAAACTTAAAATTTATTATCGAAAAATTGTGATAACGCTTCTATATAAGAAAGAAAACATGTTGTTCAAATGTGATATATGTGGTTTCAATAGTAATAATTACTTTACATTGTTCTATAATGTAATAACAATATTATCGACAAGATTCTCGAGTTAGATATCTGTAGGGAATAGGTACTTAATCCAAATCTGACATTTTTACAAGAAGCGGGCCAATGATATAATCTTCTGTTTATCTACGGATTACCTATTATTATTTTTACTTTGAATATCAGGATTATTCAATAATTTATTTATAAGAGTTCTACGAACATTGGAAACTCGAATATTTGTTCAAGAAAAATGCTTCCTACACGTTTCTAATTAGGCACCACACAGTGTTTTAGAGCTTTCAAGATTCTTAAACAACACACACAGTTAGCGGTTCTTGATGTCATAGTTTTAAAGTCTCTGTAAATACCAAGTAATTACATTTTTTTTAGATAATTTATTTTAACTTAATTTTATTTCTTTTAAATAATGTTTCTTTGGTAATATAATAAACACAGAAGTCATAACGATGTGTTCAAATCTAAATGTGTAGGAAGTATATTAATTTAAAAAAGAGTCTCCCATGCTCGTAGCCCTAACGTTTAATGAATTTAGTTAAACTTGCGACTTTCTAGAAGATCACAAAGAAGAAAATGTTTGCTTGGAGGGCACGCGTATTCTTGGGGAATTAACACATATTAGGAGATGTTATTGCTTGAGAATACACGTATCTGACGAGTAGTAAATCGTCGATTGCATCTGCACATCAACACATTTATATATTTTATTTAAATAATATGAAGAAATGTACTTAAGAGTTATGTACTAAAGTTGTTATATACTTACATGTTTAAACCAGAAGTATTTCTAAAATCAGATGTAAGAAAGTATACCCAAAAATAGAACCGCTTTTAAATGATTGAAGATTAATACAACCTCTTTTGTTATAGAGTTATGGAGATTTGAAGATATCGCTACATTCCCATCCATCGGCGAAGAGTTTAACTTGTCATCACGTCTCGACGTCAGCTTCTGGCGTAATTGAAACTCACATAAATTTTATTTACTATTGTCTTGTCATTTTAAGTGTATCGAGTTTTAATTGAAAAAATATTAAATTTATCGTTCTAAAATGCCGCATGTAAAATTACTTTAAATTATAATACATCTAATTGTTGTAAGCATATATAGTACAAGGTGTAATTTTTTTGTCATAATAGCGAAAAATGTATTTGTTATACAGTATTTATAGTTTTAATAAGCAATCAAATAAATATCTATAAACCGTATGTTTTTGTTTAATTTTAAAATAATTTATCTACTGGACATAACTCACTAAGTCAAACTTTTATCAGAAGCTTATTTGTAAGAATCTACCCACTATTTAAATGAAAAATACATATTAATTTAATTTTAGCCTGCTAGAAGACACAATAATATTCAACTAGTGGGCGCCCAGTGGTCGACATTCGACCATAGTTCATTGATTTTTTAAAGGGATAAATATTATAATAATAGTTGTATGTTATAATATAGAATGAAAAAGGGTAATTAGAACGTAAGAGTAAAATAATACTTACAGTCGAGCATAGCAACCTTCACAACCGTTTTTGAAGTCCTTTATTGATAGATGTCAAAATGTATTTTATATTTACATGTGTGTATATGTGTAAAATTGAAGCAGTAATGTGAGTAATGCATATTTTAATTAATTTAATGTACTTCTAATGCATTCTATATAAAATAAATAGCTTTCTGCTCTTCTCCTCCATATAAACTTTAACTATGCCAAATTTCACGTTCATCCGTTCGCGCAATTCCGTTAAAAAGGGGTACAAAGTTTGGGCTTCAGGTATTAATATATAAGACAACAATATCGGCTGACTATGAAGGAAAACATCTTGAGGAAACCTGGACTTGAGAAAAGTTCTTGTATTACCAAGTCTGGCAAAATATAGAACCGTAGATTTCTCTTAGTTTGAAATCGCCAATACGTTGTGGGCTGGTGTGGTGATTATGCCCTTATCTCCTTTCGGGAAGGGGCCTATGGCCTTGTAGTGACTCTCTTACAAGCTCATAATGATAGTAAAATACTACTAATTAGTTGAGTATTTTCTTTTAATTTATTATTGACATTTTCTTTCAAACATATACTTTATTTATTTATTAAATGTTTTGGTCAAGAACCCACTGTGTCACCATTGGAAGGCCATACGACGTATAATCAGTCGTTGCCTCCTATCTATAGGTAGGTTGACTATTCTGTACAAGGTATATACTTACCGATTTAAGCAAATTGCGCGAACGGGTGAACTTGAAATTTAGCATAGTTAAAGTTTATATGAACGAGAAGTGCACAAAGCTATTTTTTTATATAAAATACATTACAGGCATACTAATCTTGTATGTTAATACGAGAAGCCAAAACTTTGTACCCCTTTTTAAGCGAATTGCGCGAACGGATGAACTTGAAATTTAGCATAGTTATAATTTATATGGACGAGAAGTGCAAAGAGCTATTTTTTTAATATAAAATGCATTATAAGCATATTAAATTAATTATAATATACATTACTCACACTACTGCTTGAATTTTACACAACATATACACACATGTAAATGAAAAAGACTTTGTAACACCCTTCATTTCACTCTTACGTACCAAATAACTTTTCAATATTTTTAACATGACTGACGATGCATGCCTTACATGAACTTTGAAATCAACTGGTAGGTTAATTTTATAAAAATATAATATGTAAATTCATAAGATGCATTAATAATTAATTGATAAATACTTTATTTTTAGTAAATTTATGGAACCATTGAAATAATTATTATTCTCTTTGGTCTTATTGAATGTCAACATTTTTATGTGACAGGCCTTCTTTCACTTCCTGTTACTTTTCTTTTTTTTTCGAACTGATTACGCTATTGACCAACCGAGGTCTTAACAGCTTCACCGTTATGTTCTGTGCTTCATGCTGTCATAAGAGTAAAGCACCAAAGTCAATATTTTAATGTTTAGTATTTTTTTATGGTGAACTCACTTCAAATGATGATTCAATAAAAAAATGAGCTAAACAATACTTTGTAAAATCAAAATAAGAAAATTTATTTGCTCATGAAAGTAATCCATGACTTAGATCTCCGCGGTTACAATGATGCAGTTCAACCTGATGTAATAATTATATTTAGTACAGTTGATGATAAATTTTAAACAAAAATGAATTCATTTTCAAAAGTTAATAATAGTATTAAAACATATTTTTTTGGGACTCATTATTTGATTCTATTATGTATCCATTACTTTTCCAAACGAATGATACTTAGCATATCACTATTCCTCATAATATACATACAACATTTAATTGAATACCACTCACCCATGGTGTCGTGTAAAATTAATTGAAAATTGTGTCATGAGTTGCGATAAATTTATTTATTTTTAACCGACTTCAAAAAAGGAGGAGGTTATCAATTCGTCTGTATTTTTTTTTT
>MU159081.1:52044-99788 GCA_015888305.1 Antheraea pernyi | reverse complement strand
AAATTTATTTGCTCATGAAAGTAATCCATGACTTAGATCTCCGCGGTTACAATGATGCAGTTCAACCTGATGTAACAATTATATTTAGTACAGTTGATGATGAATTTTAAACAAAACTGAATTCATTTTCAAAAGTTAATGATAGTATTAAAACATCTTTTGGGATTCATTATTTGATTCTATTATGTATCCATTACTTTTTCAAACGAATGATACTTAGCATATAACTATTCTTCATAATATACAGACAACATTTAATTGAATACCACTCACCCCTGGTGTCGTGTAAAATTAATTGAAAATTGTGTCATGAGTTGCGATATATTTATTTATTTTCGTATAGTTATGTTTACTTAAATTTACTTTATCGTAAAGTTATGTTTACTTTGAATTTGAGAGCTTTACCACCTTATGTAACCACCTGTTTTTTGTTTCAAATTTATTAATTAATTTCAATTTTCATTTAGACATAGATTTTTAATGTTTTTATAATGAAAAAAAAGTGGCAAATAACTGATTCGCCACGATGAAAACCTTTGATTATAGAAGTATATACCCTTTGAAAAAAGAACCCTAATAAAGTTCAATCTTTAAAAAATCAATGAACTATGGTCGAATGTCAACCATTGGGCGCCCACTAGTCAATTTAAATTAGTAAATCTACGCGAATTCTGAAAAATTCGTTAATATATTAATAAATGCTTCGATTTAATATTCCACCGGTCAAACCACTCGACCACTACGCACACTTACTATAGATTTTATTAAAGTATTCTTGGCCTACACACATCTCCTTTCTCTACGACTGAATATGTTTTTTTCGAACTGTCTACGCTATTGACCTAGCAGGGTCTTAACAGCTTCACCGGACTACACCACTGGATATGTAGAATTCTACTTTCTTGGATTAAAGAGAACAGAACTTATCACAATAAAAATTCAATTATGTAAATGCTTTGTTCTTTGCTAATCTATTATGGGTCTTTTTTTTGTTTTCTATGGTGTCTTCTTTTCTAAATAATGTAGTTTACTATAATCCATCATGCCTTTTAAGGTTCATAATCGTATATTGACTTAATAGATTTTTGATGACTTTAAATAATTAAAAATAAATAAATATGAGGACACATTTTCATATAATTTTCTTCTTTTTTCTTTTTCCATTATAAACATCATTTTTTCACACAATCAATCTATATCTTTTTCGGTATCCCTCTACTCCTCTCGTCTTCTCCTTATGACATACCATACTAACCTATTACTTCTTAACTTCTCTGTCACTGGTGACATTTTCAAGCCTCCTCTGATATATAGTCCAGGATCCAAGGTCCATTTTTGCACTCGATTACTATGAAGCTAATTTTCCGTGAGTAACTTCGCTTTGATGAGACACCCAACAATTTCCTGTGCGAAAATTCTCGATTGTGGTAGCTAACAGAGCTAGCAAGGATAAAATATGTCGATTTGTTATTATCGATCGTTGAACTTATCGTATTATTTATATTAGCTTGTAAAAATAGCTCAAAGAAGGAGAAAACAATATTAAAATTATGTAGAAATGTCAATAAAACACAGCAATGACCCTTGATGGCCGATCGGTTTTGCGAACATCATACAGCGTTAATTAACATGACCCGTTGCTTCGCCCCAATCTATTCGCGGATCATCGCCATGGCAAATGTATAAAAAAGGATCAAACGTTTAAAAGGTATTTAATGGACGCAGATGATGCCCTTTTATACGTCCATTTAAATCAGGCTTTGAGATTGACCTCCCGTCCTGTTATCAGATCAACCATTTAACATGAACGAGGTATTTTTATCTACCTTACGATCATTTTTAAGAGATTAATAGAGCTGTATTTATATAGAATAAGCAAAATGTTATCTTTACTGTTTTTTTTAAACAATAGAACTCATATCATAATACGGGAAACTGTGTAGTTTATAGTCTGGATATAAATTTAAAATTGTATTCAGCACACGTACTACAAAGATTAGTTAGAAGTTTATTATAAAATTTAATTTCCAGAGATAGCAAGGATAAAATATGTCGATTTTTAGACACATAAATAAATATTCAATAACAAGAGACAGAACTGACAACTACGCTCATCACAGAAAATTTGAGTCATGTCTAAGGATACCTGCGACCTCTCAGCTCAATAGGGCTTACTAGCACTACTACACGAGGCCTGACAATAAAGGAAATTTTGTAGAATAAATAAAAAACAGGTATAAATGAAACATTTTATTACTAAAAACTAAACCATTGTATACAGTATGCCAACCTCCAATGCCATTGACTATGTATAAATAAAATAACAACGTATCCGACCAACACAATATCTTAGCATATTGCAGTGGGTGCATGTTTCAACTATTTACACTTGTTACGGACAATAATGGCAAAATATAATTTTATACAAAACAACCACCTCACATAATAACGTACCGTTACTACAAAAATAAAGATACCACATTTTGAACGTTTCCATTTGTTATGTTCTTTAGAGTATTTTTCTTATTATATCGTGACCTCATAATTATTACCACATTCATTAAAATATATATTTTTTGTATTTTAGCTGTAGATTATTTACATAAATACATTATTGTATTATTTAGCTACAACTTTAGCACTTCAAGCAATAAGTAATCCACGGGAAATAACACAATATGTCGAGTAATTTAAATGTAAAATAAAAATAAATTAATACTAATCTAAATCATCAACGTCAGGGGTAGCTTTAGATGCTAGCCTTTCTGTGGTTTTATTATCTCCAACGTTTTCAACCAAGGACGGGTTGTCGTTATTCATCTCAATTTCCTTTCGTCTACGATCAAGAGTTGATGGTTCCATATCATCGTTGATGATATTACAGCCATCGGCTCCACCAGCCGTACTATGATCAACATTTGAATTACCCTCGACTGCTTTAATATTGGTTTTAGACTGTCTCAATGCAATCTCTTCGATTTTCATACTACCATCCCTACCAGACCTATTTGTGTTATCTTTATCAGTGTTTCTTATGTCGTCTGTTGATGTAACAATAGCTCTGTCTTCAGCTTCGAGACTAGTATCAGTGTTTGTCTCTAAAGGGTTTATATCCGATGGTCTTATCTGCACTACGTCACCAGTATGAGTTGTATTAGTTTGCGCAGTTGATACCGACGGTGAAGTCTGTGTAGTGGATTGTGCTGTGTTTTGCACAGTCTGTGTTGTAGACTGCGTAGTAGGGGGCGTTGCTTGTGTAGCTGTACCGGGTGCATCATGGTAAGCGGCTCCGCTAGCCATCGCTGCAATACCCGCTAAACCCATCATACCAGCCATACCGCGATGTGTACGCAAAAGGAGTTGCTGAATTTGAGCCTGCTGTAGTATAACTGGTAGCTCATAATGATGGAAGAAGTACAGCATAGAGTGCTATAACAAAAAAAAGTAAGATTAGATTTATAAATACATATTTTTAATTCTTAGTACTAATACAGAACTAAACAGTGGATAAAGAGTATATAATATTAATTGTTCTGACAATAGTTGCATCAATCGATGTGAGCGTAGAATGAGACACGTCTGTCGAAATGGCGAAACTCGACACATAAATGAGCGAGTCGTGACATTACCGTCACTCCTCTCATCTTTATTTATTTATTTCTGGGTCAAAGTTCCCTACCCTCGCGACGTCCGACGTAAGTTTTAATTAAGAAACTTGTGACTGGTCCGGACTAAACTTTTATTTGAAATTATATTTTCTGATCCCCTCGTTTTGATTTTTCCGAGCGGCGGCGGTGTAACGGGTTACAGCGACGACAAGTTGCGACACCTTGATGATTTATTATTCTCGGCACGCGGGCATTCCAAATATAAACTAAAAAGTATTTTGATCGTTATTATCGATCGTTGAACTTATCGTATTATTTATATTAGCTTGTAAAAATAGCTCAAAGAAGGAGAAAACAATATTAAAATTGTGTAGAAATGTCAATAAAACACAGCAATGACCCTCGATGGCCGATCGGTTTTGCGAACATCATACAGCGTTAATTAACATGACCCGTTGCTTCGCCCCAATCTATTCGCGGATCATCGCCATGGCAAATGTATAAAAAAGGATCAAACGTTTAAAAGGTATTTAATGGACGCAGATGATGCCCTTTTATACGTCCATTTAAATCAGGCTTTGAGATTGACCTCCCGTCCTGTTATCAGATCAACCATTTAACATGAACGAGGTATTTTTATCTACCTTACGATCATTTTTAAGAGATTAATAGAGCTGTATTTATATAGAATAAGCAAAATGTTATCTTTACTGTTTTTTAAACAATAGAAATCATATCATAATTCTGGAAACTTTGTAGTGTATATAGTCTGGATATAAATTTAAAATAGTATTTAGGGCACAAACTACATGGATTAGTTGGAAGTTAATTTTTTATTCACAATAAACTTATAACCTATATAAAGAAGCATAAAGTATTATTGATTATTATATTTATAACAGCACATGATTTTTTATAATTATTAAAACTCTTGACAAAATTATCATCATAACCATAACATAAACCTGTAAGAGACCCACTGTAAAGAGATACGTATCTTCCTGATGGAAGGTATGGGCTTAATCACTACGCCAGCCAAGACGTATTGGTGATTTTAACTTACAAGAAATCCAGAGTTCTATATTTTCCCCTATACGTTCACGTTTCCCAAGTATGTTTTCCTTCACGATCAGGCGATAGATAGTATTAGGCCACTTTTAATTAAATAATGTATGCGAATTCCGAAATATTCTTTGGCACATGCGGTGGTTTGAACCAGACGACATCGAATCGACATTGCAAGGGTCAAACCACTCGGCTATCGTGGTTTTTGACGACATGGTTATATCATTGAGCAAAATAACAACTCTTAAAATGTGAAAGGTATTATATACCCAAAGAAAGAATGCAGACATAAACTTAGTACTTCAAAAGTCACAGTTTTTGTCCAAAAAGTTACATTTTTACTGCAAAACTATTTTTAAATACTTTTTATCATCGACACTTACTATATGCTAAATGTTTTAAATATTAAACAGAAATACAGCACCTATTTATTTAAAATAGGAAAAATCCGAACGATACTAATGTATTAACGTACTAGATTATTGTAATGGGATCAAATATTTAACTAAGGATCTGACACCGCATATTATTATTATGGTTTTAATTCTGTTTTGCTATCTTAGTGGTCACGGTATTCGTACGATTATAGAACATTTTGTACTCCACACATATGTACTGGCAGTTTGTATTAGAAAGCCAGAGAACAAATGAAATGGTGGTAAAACGTATGACGGAAACCTATATACATACAGTTTGGAGACACTTACTTTAATGGAATACGAGCATCAAATCACGTCAGTGTATAATGACTTATGAAGGTACCTTTAGATGAACATCTATAGAAAATCTATACACTAAACTAACTAACAATATCTATAAACAAAGTTTTTTTGAAGTGTCAAATCCTATATTTATCGTCATACTTTGTCGATCCTTACTTCTACAGATCTACAAAATTTGTACACTCTTTGAGACGAAAAACTCTCACTAACATTGTACATAATTGAAAAGATAAATGAATTATCGTCGAATTTCGACTACAGGATGACCATTATTAAATTATCAAGCAATGTAATATTCCTTAATAATTTCAAATGTAAATTTAACTTACACTAACATTAAAACATCCAAAGGAAAAATATTTTAACATTTAACTAATTAACATGAAAGAGAACCACGGCGAATGTTTAACTTAACTATAATTTGCAAGAGATCTGGAAGATTACCACACTCTACAGTGTTTCCACGATGACGAACGTTCTATGTTGATTTAGGACTTCGGTATAAATTACCGTTATACGGCTATTAAACCTACGTAATAACAGGATTCTCGGTTTCATCTCAGTTGGCCGACGCTCTGGGCAATATTGTTTAACATTAAAAATTTCCCAGTGAAATTAACAAATTACAATAGCTCAAAATTAATCCAGAAATATTTTTCTCGTGTGGGAGGAGGGTTTAAATCAATACACCCCGATACTGACAATAACAGCTTGAATACGAGCCGGGTAGCTGGAGCCGGCCCGGTTCCCACCTCACGGAATATGATTTTTATTAATAAGCTGACACGCTCGATGATTATAAGATAAGCCCCCACTTTGCATTCCGAAGGGGCTTCTTGTTTTTCGATGTCGCCCTTTCCGCGCTGTAATCCGGTAGAGCCTACTCGCGCCCGTCGATGTCGCTCAAGCCATGCACAAAATTATCTCTATACGTATTTATTAAAGCGACAGCATTTATTACTTTTTTTTTTCAATAAATAACATCTTGGTTTAAAAACGTTTACTACTACTAAGCCTAAAGACGTAATTATAGAATGAAATCTATGATAGCTTATTTGATAGCGTGTTCGGACACCGCGTCGATCTACGTAGGTTTGAATCATTGCAACTGACTCGGAGCTATCGGTGAAGGAAGAGATCGTAATGAAACCATAGGACTAACCACCACCCTCAAGTTGAAAACCTGACGCCAAGTATCTGTCGGTGTATTCCGATTGCTGCACTTGACAGTCAGTCTCCCTCTTAATTTAGTATGTTTATCATCTTAGCTACATCGCCATATAACATCAGACAAGATTATGGTCAAATGTAAAAATCTATAACATATAAAAAAAGCGTTTACTTTTACCTATTAAGGAAATATAATATGTTATGATAAATACAGAGTTCCGCTAACAAATTTGGGACAGAAAATATGTGCTGTGGGTAATTAAAAGGTTTTATCTTCATAAATACCAAACTTTGTTGTAGATTAATCAATATACACAACTATTTTTATACAGACTTGGTAATTTGACACTTTATATGTACTTAAAACTTTCCCATAACTATAAAGAGTCACCAAAGTAGCATAATTAAAATTGTCCATGTAGTTTCTAAAAAAATAGTGCACACTAAACCGGAAAAAAAAAATCACTTCATTTTTAAACACTTAAAAAGGCTTTAAATATGTAAACCGGTTTCTTTATTTATGTAACATTAAAGTTATTTTTGAGAACCAGATTTAAAGATAACAAAGACCACAACTAGTAACAGAATGTACATCTAACTTATATCTTCTGTGAAAAAGAGTTAATAAATGTAGATTATATAGATACGATGATGTTGGCAAAGTTAGAGGTCCACTCCGCGTGTTATTAACTTCCGTGCACCGTTGCGACCGGAAATCGACGCCGGACTAAATACACGATACCTAAACCAATATAGAACATATTTTGCTTGCGTAATTTTTTATTACATGTTCTACCAACCGATTGGATAATCACAAACGAATAATAAATTATACTAATTGAAGATGAATACGTGCATTTATATTTTACACAAGTGACATGAACTATTTTTTAAATGTTTTATTCTAACCGTTATTCACAATCCCACTTGCTGTTATAAAACGATGAAGTTTAAGGAATCAAACTATGCCTAGAGCGGGAATTGTTTTCCAAATTTTCTCTTTGTCTCCTTGTTAATGTCTAACAAATTTATAGAGTTGATTTACTTCAGGTGATTTCAGTACCTAAGTAAAATGTATATCAAAGTCCATTCCGTACGGTCGCTCACACATTGCGTTCATTTAAGTCCGTCATTGGGGAAGCAGGCCTCGTCGCAGGCGTTCCCCGAGGCACGCCGCGGAAAATATTACACGCACCGACGTTATTTGGATTGTCCCGTGAGACATTTGACAAAACTTTGATGCTGCCCGGGACAGGTGTGTTTTGGAAGCATGTAATGTATGAAAATATTATCTTATGGTTCGTATTTTCATCGCTTGTTTACGAACAACATTCACCTTTCGGTTAAACACGCTACTTGATATTCAAATGGATTATCTTTTTGTATCATGTCTATTTTACAAAGATGAGATAAAATCACGTTTCTTCGCAAAATATCAAAGCACGAATAACTCAAGCTCTTTTATGTTTTTTATTCACCGAATTTTATTATTGCCGTAATAAATCATATAACAAATAATAACTATAGACAGGTGAAGTTTTTGTTACCTAGGATTAATTTAAATCCTGGTGATCGAATTGTATGACCGATGGAATGTCAATTCAAAGTCCGCAAGATCGGAGCCCGGCATGACTCAACGTATTTTTCAGAATTCGCTTATAAATTAGGTACTAATTTCTATTGGCAAAACTATCGTCTAGAGGTCAGGACTTTTTTTTAAATTGTAGCACGGCAAAATGACTGCACTGTGCCTGATGGTAAGCACAGTACAATCCAAAAACAATGGCGACCACCGAGTGACACAGTATCCATCGCCGGTCGCCGCTGTCATGCCGGCCTGCGCTTTTTTTATCTTTTTCACTCTTATTAAAATTAAAATGATTTTTGTTTGGGCCCCTTAATTTATTTATATGTATAGCAATAGATAGATATTTTAAGTTTATGTTTACGACGTGGGCGCGAAATAATAAGTAATATTTACTTGTATTTCAGCCGAGAAATTTTGAGGCCTAGCTGAAAACCAGCGCTGTTTTCAAAGGCGGTAATACGCTGACGCTAGGTCTCTTTGTCATAATTTTACTTTTTTTATGGTTAAGGTGTTTTTGTATTCTTATACTATGGCAATAAATATATTTCTTTCTTTCTTAAAGGCTGGATATGCACAGGCTGATCCCGAAACGCGACCCGCGAAGCGAATCACTATGACACATCGTGAGGAAACCTGAACCTAGGAAATATTCTTGTAATGTCACCTTATGTGGGAATAATACAGAAACGGATTTCTCTGAGTTTCAAATCGCCAATACGTCGTGGGCCGGCGTGGTGTTTATGCCCACACCTTCCTTCGAGAAATATTTTTATTTTAAATAGAAAGCTACGTTGTTATAAATCTTATAATTAATGCGTAAAAAATCATGACCAAAACTGCTTTTTATTCACTAAGACAACTTTCATAAGAATACTTTGATCTAAACGTAATTTATGCTATATATCTAAAAAGCCATGACCAAGATATGTATTCTTTTAGTTAAAAAATAATAACTGGGAGATTCGACTGTGCCGCGTTGATAAAATATCACATTCGTGTGCGTGACCTCGACTTATGTCAGCGAATCCTCACGACCCGTGCACCCTTTGTGATGGTGTCGTGAACTTGCTATTTATATTAGAGAACTATTTTTGACAAGTAAGAAGGCTTACTTTATTGGGACCATTACAAATACTTAACTAGAGATTTATTTTGTAGAATGATTTATAACATTACTATTTTTGGTTAAAAATAAAACTTGCTTCTTTCTTTGGAATAAATAGGTCCGAGTCGTGCTTTTAAAAATAGTTGTTGACCACGGCCTGAATTATCGGTACATTAAAATATCGCGATAATACATGGCAGGACATTTTTATTGCTAAAATTAAAAAAAACTGTCGTCAAACTGTATATATTCCTCTTGCGTGGGACTATTGTTAGACCTGTACTTTAAAAATACAATCACAAAAGCACATTTAACTTCAACGAAAACTTACTTATATAGTACTAGCTGACCCGTGCCCACTTCATTAGGTGGTAATAGGCATTATCAAGCTACAACTTTTTTCTAGAACTCAATCATATATCTCTCATCGTTAAGGCAGCGTTCGTAAGTAACGTTTTACCATTTTTTCCAACTCCCCAGATATTAATTACCCTCTACAACCTCATAAACTTTACTTCTTTATGATAATCGTATAGATAATATATAATCGTATAGCGGAAGCTCTGAAAAGGAAAAAATACCCCGATTTTGCACCATTCTTCATTGCTGCAGCGCTCCTATGGGTCGTAGATATATAGCCTATAACCTTCCCCGATAAATGAGCTATATAACACTGAAAGAATTTTCCAAATTGGACCAGTAGTTCCTGAGATTACCCCTTACAACGTCACAAACTCATAAACTTTACCTCTTTATAATATTAGTATAGAAAATGGACATAAAACGATACCTAAATTTTTATAAACCTTTAGGTATGTTACGCTTAAAACATTATTACGATAGTGATCAAAATATATACTCACTTGTATGAATAGCCATGACGTTACGAGCGCGAGGCTGCTGTATTGCCCGTTGAAGCGATAATGATATGCGTAGAACGAAAAGTGGTACAGGTAGAAGAATCTGTTGACAAACAAATAGAATATATGAATAAATCTACACACTCATCACGGGTATATAAAAAAAAGTCAAGGCAGCCACACACTACTGACATAAGTGAAAACTCAAAACAATACACTGTGTTCTTCTTTGAATCTTTTTTTTTTATATCATAGGTGGCAAACGAACAAATAGGTCACCTGATGTTAAGTGATCACCACCGTCCATGGGCACTAACAACACCAGAGGGGTCGCAAGTGCGTTGCCACCCTTTGGGGGAAGGGTTAGAGGAGGGAGAGGGAGAGTATATAGGAGGGGAGGGGAGGTGGGCCTCCGGCGCTCTCACTGACCGAACGAAACGCAACAATGCAAGCACTGTTACTTCACGTCGGTTTTCTATGAGAGGGTGGTACTACCCCGGACGAGCCGACCCATTCATGCTGAAACCAGTAATAGCTTCAGCGTGACTCTACCGCCATCAAAATCTCTCATCTTTAAATCAATCGTAGTCTGAATTATTTAAATTGCATAATTTGTAAACTGCAATTATTAATATTAGTCTAGTTTCACATTTATTGGCACTCCTAGCAATAATTATATACATTTTTATACAGTTAATTAACATATGATGAGCTGCACACGCTCAATATTAAATATCAATGTAAATGTACACAGGCCGATATACTACGCGTCGCTAGTCTAGCGCAAACGCAATATGTCACGAGCATGTCGAGTTAATCGGTGACGCGAACTCATAAGTTTTCCGACTACCAAAAATAGCTCAACGCGTCTATAGAAGTTTTCATTAAAAAAAACATATCTATATTATAAGATTTTAAAATATTGTGGTAAATTTTATGTAATACAGTTTTTCATCATTCGTATAGTTGTCGGGCCTAATAAAACCGACAACTATACATAGGTATATTTTACTTTTGGGTGACTAAAAAAAGTAAATTACATGTGTTGGTTTTTACGTCATAACGTACTATACGAGACGTATAACAATTGCGACACGCGAACTGTCAACAGGGACCAGAGGTACCACCACCTTTAGATACCGAACGCACTCGAATTTATCTTCCATGTCAGATTCGTCTCTGGTCACTATTCGTTCACATTGCGGTAATCATTTATCTTGGATCTTAACTGTGGCTATACAATCATACTTCGATTGTTAGTCACATTTTTAGGCTAAATTTAATTGTAACTAATTAATCATCACCCTTTCATCATCCTTAAGATTTTTTTTCCATTTTGTTGTTTTCGCATAAATATATTTGGAATTAACAACATAATAAGAGACAAAGAAGTGGTCGCAATTTCACACGACACCCTTTCCTTCCGTTTTACGCGTTGAGATAGATTTTATCGTATAGATCAAAGATCCTATAAATTCGTCGGTTTTCCATTTTGTTGTTTTCGCATAAATATATTTGGAATTAACAACATAATAAGAGACAAAGAGGTGGTCACAATTTCACACGACACCCTTTCCTTCCGCTTTACGCGTATAGATAGATTTTATCGTATAGATCAATGGTCCTATAAATTCGTCGGTCACGATTACCTAAATACAAATCAGAGAGACGTGGTAATTTCAAAGTGCGTTAAGATTAGATTAGTAATTACATGCTTTACAAAATTATCAAATGATTCTAATAGAACTCCTTCTCTATCAAGCACGAAGGATTGAAGAGCATATACGAAGATTGTTACTAATATATGCCCCAGTATCTTTACACTAAATCTGGGACATTTTTGAAGAAAATGTTCAAAATTTTACACGTATGGTTTATCGCAAAGGTAGGTGTTGTTGTCAACAATTTTTAGTTAAAATTAATTATAATTTGTTTAAGGCACATAGATTTAAAATATGATTAAAATAATTTACAAACCATCGTATTTCAATGCAAACAAAATATTGGATATAACTTCTATAAATACATTTGTGATTTATTGTGATCTATATATGTAGTAGCGTTCATATCAAAATACGCATTCTTTCGATTTTGATAAAAAAAAGTCTGCCATACATTGCAATAACAACAGACTCTAACCCTCCTACTGTGTATGTTAAAAATATATTAGTAATACACCAAGTTATATGACACTCCAATGTGGGCGTTTTAAATGTAAGTTATTGATAAATAAACCCACACATTCTTGCCATATCGTTTTCTCATTGTTCATCTTAGGCGAATAATCTTTTGAAGTATTATTTTCTATTATATGATACAATTAATGATAGAAAAACATCACTTTTCCATTATCCAGAGGTATCTCGTTACGTCAATATAGAGGTATTGAGAAAGAAAAACAAAAGGTAACTTTCACTCGGGAGCGACTGAGTGGTCACTAGTCATTGCTGAAATATTATTATTTTCTTATTATCAAGTAATATAATATACTGTCTAGCTTATAATCATGTCTACCTATATCTTCTATGTATGAATAGGTAGAGACAAAACTGTTAAAATACATCTTTCTGTTTCTCAACCGGTTTTAGTCGTAACTTTTTTTGTTTAGCTGTCATTGATAAGGTTTAGTGTTATCAATGAAAGCCAAGGTGCGTCGCAAAGACACACGATAGAAGTGAAACTTTTGTAAACTAAGCTAAATAATTCTAATTATCCGTTTATCACTTTTGAGTAGCACATATTGTGTTCAGTGATTCCCCAGGTCATGCCGCCTGAACTCAGTACACGCAATCACGGACAACGAAAAAGGAAGAACACGAGAAGAGCGTATGTCTCACTAATCTCAAGGCAAGCGTGACACTGCTCCAACTCTATCTGACACAGTGTCTACCACCTCATTCTTCGTTACACAAAAAGGCAGCGGATCAGAATTTTAAAGCCGTCCCATAGGAAGTTTTGCTTAAAACAAGATTAATATTTTTATTTATTCCTTAATATTGAACCTTGAAAAATTAATGAAATATGGTCGACTTTTGATCACAGTACATAACATAATATTCGTTGTTTAATATTTGGTAGCCTTAAAAGTATTGGAAACTAAAAATCAACAAAACATTTTCGAACATAACAAGTTAACGTCACCGAACGCTAGTAAAACAATATGCATTTATCTGTGTACACTTGTAGATGCCGTTAGCTTTGTTATCTATTTATTTCGGTGTATAAATTCCCAATGTACTACGAGGGCGACAAATGGGCCCCGGGAAAAGGGGAAATGTCACCTCGTTATCTGAAAAGGTTGCAATTTTATTTGAAATCGATATTCACTGAGACACACATTTTCCTCAGACAACTGTACAGAGCTTGTAAGCCGCCGTTGTATACAAGTTACATCCTTGTATATAAATTCTAATTGCTTATGTGAAATATAAATTCAATAATGCACCTTAATAAGATTGTCAACCTATTTTAGAAATAAAATTTAGAAATATTCACCACAGTGTGCTTCGCTTATTTTACGTATGAGTATCTACAACCGAAATTTTACAGTATTTCTTATCCTGCCAATGAATATATCTGAAATTAAAAGATCAGATCATTAAAGAAAAAAAACCTTAAAACGCATATATTTATTTTATTGTTCCTTATTTATCACTTCCTATGTTTGTTTATAACTAGGGTTTCCATTGAGAAATGATTTCATAGCTGGCAAACAAGCAGATGGGTCACCTGATTTTAAGTGATCACCACCGTCCAAAGACACTAACAACACCAAGGGAGTCGAAAGTGCGTTGCCAGCCTGTGTTCGGGGGGAGGGGAGGTGGATCTCCGGCGCTCTCACTGACCGAACGAAACGCAACAATGTAAGAAGCACTGTTACTTCAAGAGGGTTTTCTATGACTACCCCGGGCGAGCCGACCCATTCATGCTGAAACCAATAATAACTATCACCTACAAAATTATTATTATTTTTATATATGGTGGCCCATGAAAAAGTTGCATTTAAAAATTGCTATAAAAAAGACGGGTGGATAGTTTTCAATTTTTTTTTATTGAATAGCCCAACATTGCGATTTAATAGTGGAAAACCACTTCATTCATACTGGCTGGCTTTGCAGTAGCCCATTCTGTTGAGCCAATTTTTCATGACATTTTCGATGGTGTGGCCCTCAATGGCTGCAATGTCGACTTCAATCGCGTACTTTAGGTCGTCAATTATCTCTGGGTGGTTGGCATATCACTTATCCTTGACCGCATCCCACAAAAAATAGTCCAACAAGGTCAAATCGCAGCTGCGATGGTCAGTTGATATCGCTGTTTCGACTCATTATGCGATTTACGAACGTATCGCGCAAGAGTTCGACTGTGACGATGGCTGTGTGGCACGTGGCGCCGTCCTGCTGGAACCAAATGCTCCCTCTCTCCCTCTTACATTCGGGGAAAGAAAAAATCTTCCAACATGCTGCGATAGCGGTCACCATTGACGGTTGGAAGTAAGTTTTCAATATTCCCCAATTTTTTTCGAGCGTAAACTTAATCATTTCGTAAATCGCAAACCTTTTACAAAATTTTTGACGCATTGGTAGTCATTCGAGCTATCGAAGCCTAAATAATCGATAGTTCAAAAAGCAACCGATATATGGGCCACCCCTTACTGTAAAATACTCCGGTTTTTTGGATAACACTGAAATGCATTTACTTACCTACTCTTCTCTCGATCTTAAGTCGCACTGTCACTCAAATTACAATAAGTTTTGTTAGAGTGAACCGATAGAATGAAACAAAGACCTAAATCTTACTCGAGGATATGCTTTACGATTTTGTTGGTGATGTTTTATCATAATATTTTACTAGTGATGCGTACACAAACAAACAGGCAGATAGACACACGTTTCTAATAGTGATTTAAATATTTAATTACGCATTGTCAGTCACTTGCAAAAAAAATCACAAAAATCTGAAAGTACAGGCAGGCACGTTTGTAAGCTCGAAACCATAGATTGTCATTATTAGATATAAATATTTACAACTAAATACTCAAAAATGATTTTAAAATGCTCACAGATTCAATTTATAACTAACTGAAATAACAACGGTATTTGCAGAACAAACGATGTACAATTTATTATAATAAATGAAATAACATTCAATAAAAAATTATTGGTAAAAGAACAGAAGTGCTCATTTATTTTTTACATATAAACATGAACATGATACACGAACGGGAAGGGTAGGGTATTAACATGTTAATACGAGCACAACGTTCGCTAATTAGTGGCTTGAGATTAATTCACGCCGACTCAACGTGTGTTCAGATTAATTCTGCATCAAGATGTAACGGGACCGTGTTTATTTGCGTAAATTAATTCATATATTTGACATTCGATTTGCATTCAGCCTGTAAAGGGCTAATATACTTATATCTTGCCAACATCTATTAATACCATTAATACCGGCAACGGAAAAATAGCTTTTTAATTTATTAAATACTAGCTAACGTTCGCGAATTCTTTCTCGTAGATATAGTTTTGCATTCGATTATTGATATTCGAACAGACGAACATCATGCGCTGCCGGTTGTATAACGTCAATACTGTACGTATATGAAAATATCATTAAAAGTAATGTTTATTTAACATATTTAAATAATTCACTACTATATTATACTATCTATAAAATTTTAAAATTATCTATATTTAATTATATTATCTTAAAATATTAAATTAAACTTATAGATTCAATTACATACTTTACGTTATGGAACTTGGTTCCGACGGGAGTCCTCTGACCGCACATGTTTTTCATTGAAATTTTACCTTCACTCCTCAGTTGGCTTATGCTTATAAGTAAACTAGTACCAAACGTAGATTCCATCGGATATGTCCTGATGTATTAAGAAGAACAGAGATGATCAGTTCCTTTTATCATTATATACGCCTTATTATATATAATAGAATTAAAACAGCAAGCAAAATGATAAATTTAAGAAAATGTTTCGGAAACGGGTTATTAATAGTAACTAAATTATAATTTCTTAATACAGTAGTTATTTACGCAGTCTTTTTTTTTCATAATAATGTTTATACTGAATATATTTATAGAACATCTTGGAACAAGAGTGTTACGTCGATTAAGTTCTTAAGTAACAATTTCACGGGTAGATCACCTTTGGAATAATTTAAGGGGATAGACAGGCGAAAAGCAGCCTGTCCGGCGGTAAGCGGCTTCGCAGGCGCCGCGCCTTTGAGCGACATCAAACGACTAGCGAGATTACCAACGCATTAAACATACATGTTAGAAAACAAGCAACGTTTTCTTAATGTTATTTCGTCCATAAATATTTTATCGTCCCCTTAATGGAAAATGTAAATCACGTAAATACGAATACGGCTAAAAGGTACTTGCTCGATCAATCAAGTATCGCTTCAAGATCAATTCGCTACGGTAATCTGATGACTATAGAGGCTAGAGAATCTGTATATTAATTAGTACGTGAAACGGAAACCCATTTAAGCGAATTGCGCGATCGGATCGACGTGAAATTTGGCATAGTTATAATTTATATATTTATAGAACATCTTGGAACAAGAGTGTTACGTCGATTAAGTTCTTAAGTAACAATTTCACGGGTAGATCACCTTTGGAATAATTTAAGGGGATAGACAGGCGAAAAGCAGCCTGTCCGGCGGTAAGCGGCTTCGCAGGCGCCGCGCCTTTGAGCGACATCAAACGACTAGCGAGATTACCAACGCATTAAACATACATGTTAGAAAACAAGCAACGTTTTCTTAATGTTATTTCGTCCATAAATATTTTATCGTCCCCTTAATGGAAAATGTAAATCACGTAAATACGAATACGGCTAAAAGGTACTTGCTCGATCAATCAAGTATCGCTTCAAGATCAATTCGCTACGGTAATCTGATGACTATAGAGGCTAGAGAATCTGTATATTAATTAGTACGTGAAACGGAAACCCATTTAAGCGAATTGCGCGAACGGATCGACGTGAAATTTGGTATAGTTAAAATTTATATGGAGAAGAAGTGCACAGAGATATTTTTTTTTCAAATAAAATGCACTATAACACATTAAATTAATTAAAATATACATTACTCACATTATCGCTTGAATGACATACAACATATACGCACATGTAAATGAAAATGATGTTTCGCCCCCCTTCATTTTACTCTTACGTTCCAATTACCTTTTTTCATCCTATATTCAATATTTTTAACATGACCTATGTTCCATACCCTACATGCGCTTTGAGATTAACTGGTCAAACTGCAGGTTAATTTTATAATAATATATAATATGTAAATTAATAATATACATTAATAATTAATTGATGAATAATATATCTTTAATAAATTTATGAAACCACTGAAATAATGAATTATAGTCGAACTTCGACCACTAGGCGACCACTAGTTAATTAATTCACAATATCTGTACCTCCATAGGACTATGTATGCTACCCCTATGAATAAATGTCACTTATAAATTAAAGTTATTATTAATTCAATTTGTATTAACAAAATAGCACATCCCTTATAACCGCATGCACGATACTTGTAAGTACTATTATAAGTACGAGTATACCGCGTTGGAAGGGAAATTTACAACTTAAAGCATCAAAAGTCGAATGCCCATTTACAATTTTCCTTATTACATGAAAATTATACAGAAGCGGGATAAGAGCAAGGGCGAAACTGAATCTTGTTGAACTAATTCGGTGCGAAATCACTTTCGTCTCCGCCTTTGATCTCTGCTGCGCCAAAGGAATGTTATTCAGTAAAAACATGCAAATTCGATAATGTATAACACAATATTATGGAGAGCCGGTGTGGGTGCGTCGCGCCGTTCTCTTTACAATACTACGCGACGATCAGAAAATGCTCTAAATATATATTATTTTCAAGACATCCGAAATCGTACCCACTATTCGATAAACGTTATCGAGTGTCCATTCAAACAGTACATTTATTTAGCGTACGCGTAATAATGATATGGCCATACAATTTCTTTGTACGTTTTTGACAGGATAATATTTATAAAGTATAATTAAGGTTTTAATCCCTCCCTTAAATTAGGACATGAACCATAGTTAAGGGATTAAATTTGATTTTGTTTGTATTTATTTATTTATCGTAAAGAATCAACATCAGTCACATAAAAAAACGGTTAAAAAGGAAGAAGGAAATAACATAAAACAATTTCATAAAGTATAATAATAACTTAAAAACTAAGGTGAAAAATATTTAGCTTAGCTTAGAATAGTTAGCTAGGTCAGACGCGACTTTTTCCAGGAAACAGCCCAAGCCGAGGTGTGCGTGCACCCTTGTGTATGTTACCCAAAACCAAAATCGGCTGAGTGCCCTAAGCGCTCGGCCTTAGTAGTCCGGTGAAGCTGTAAAGACCTTGCCAGGTCAATAGCATAGTCAGTTCGAAAAAAAAAAAAAAACTAAGGTGAAAAAAATAATTAAACGAAAAACTAATTTTAGATTTGAAATGAAAAAATGAATTACTAAATAAATCTATCGTGTGATCTTTTTTAACAAGGTCGTTTATATATTGACGTGACAGTCTGGGAACGATGGAAAAACGTCCTAAATTGGTTCTGTAGCTTTTGTGACCAAGTAAAGAGACTGGATATATCGAGGTAGTCTGGAAGGCACGATAATGTTAAATCGATTCAAAAGTTCTGAATTATCGACGTCGTTATTGAAAAATAATAAGTTGATAAAAAAATTTCGTTACTAAGTATTCTCTCTTCATAACAGATTACCCTCTCAAAATTATGTTTAAATATGTAAAACAAAATTTTCGTTAAAATTAGATAAAATATACGACGTAATGTTGTAAGGTTCTTTTTTACATATTTTCTCTTACATCCTGAGTATTCCATCAAGACTAAACTTATAATGGTTCTCTGAAAATATAAAAGCATGACTTCAATTAGATTACTTATTCACCTTGATTTTTTAACGAAAATTTCATTTTCTATACATTTGTATCCATCCCACTTTAATCTAACTACCTGACAACATCCTTTACATTAACTTTTTATCATGAATATCTATGTACCATTATATTTATTACCTTCTTCATAATGGAAATTATCAAAGATTTCATTTCAATTATTATTAGATTTTACGAGAAAATATAAATAAATAAATATAAAAACATCATGGTGAGTTAATGAACACATACGGTAAGCATATTTAAGGCAAAAATCGAGTTACGACAATGTATAGGGTGCTAGCAAAAGCTCGCGGTCTACCGCTAGATTTTGTAACCCCGACCGGGGTCACCACTAACGAAATGAAATTCTACTGGCATTCCATTCGACAGCTGCGTCCGCGCCCTTTGCCTCTCGCCACATAGAGAACAACAACTACACAGAATTCACATATAACCTGATACGCAAACGGCTAAAGTAATATGAAGATCGTGAAAGATGAAAAAATTAATAAATCTATACTAATATTATAAAGCTAGAGGGTTTGTTTGTTTGGTTGAACACGCTAATCTCAGGAGCTACTAAATTGAAAAATTCTTTGAGTGTTAGGTAGCTTATTTATCAAGAAAGGCTATATACCATCACGCCATCAGAACTTCCGTTACGTGGTATCGTTAGCCCAAATTAACTATTCCACGCGGAGGAATCGCAGGCAAAAGCTAGAAATATAAATCTGCGATTAAAAATGAAATAAATACAATGTATAAAACAAGTAAAATATAATAAAATAATGTAGGCTTCTCAAATAGTAATATTTGTATTTTAATAAGCAATGTTTGATATGAGAACTAAGGCAGGAAATAATCACATATATTAATAGCCATATTGATAACATACAAATTCACAAAGTTCCATATACAGTTTATCTTAGTGTCGATGCTAATCCTGAGTAGGAGTTGGTATCAAGCTCGACAAATGCGGTTCATCACACAAACTTGCCGCTCCAGCTCAAGTCAAAGTTATCGTAGATAAGTTTTAGTACCTCGTGCATAGAGTTCTATTGTACAGTAAACAATCAGTTTTAGCTTAATTGAGATATATTATTTAGAGAGATATTTCGATAGTGACATAAATTCAGTTCACAAATGGTTTTCATTTTACTAAGAACTAGCTTTTCCTCGCGGCATCGCTCGCGTTAGTGTAATTTTGATCTATCCCTCGGGAACTGTACATATTTCGAATGACTAGTAGTACGCTATGCCCTTTTTTGTACCCCTGACAACGTTGAGTACTTTAGACATAAAAGTTTAACAAACTAAGTTTCATTCGCATTTATACTATTAGTTACAATGACAAGATTTCTTACACATATTTCTCATATACATAATTAATTTCAACACTATTCTTTCATTTAAAACCTAATTTTATAAAATACGATACGTAACATATTCAAGAATTGTGTGTATTTAGTTCTCGACATATATATATATTTATATATACATAGGAATTATCAAAATTTACGACTAGCTATGAAACAACTAAATAATATATGAGTGAACACAATATAAGTAATATAACTGTTACGTGACGTTAGCTTCGCGACGGCATTCCACCTGGCTTGTCACAGGGGACCCTACAACCACTATAAAGAAACAACCAAGTTGGCAGCCAGAACCGTGTTTGTTGCTCGTTCTGTTTAAGCAACTTTGGAGAGACCAAGTTTAAGATGCCGGCCATTTCTGGAGCGCTAAAATCGCCGGCCGTATTAGGACTTTACAACTTTGATTTACGAAACCTTGCTAGACTTCTAATAAACATTTCTAAAAATTACCAATTTATAGACTTCATTCCACGAAACGATGTTAAATCGTTGAATAAAATTGGTTAGAAACCTATTATAAACATAAAGTCATGATGTAACTGTAATTCATATTCTAAAGATTTAATTCCATTATATTTCTCTTTACCTAAAGCTCTGATTCATTAAGTGGAATTCATATCGATCGATGCAGGATTCGATCACAACAACACTATGTTACGATCACTTCAATACTGGTTACTATTCCGTCATCTTTCGTCACCATCAACAATCGTCACTTAATAGGCTTAATGTGATTGTGATTGGTAGAATTGATTTACGATCACTTCAATACCAGTTACTATTCCGTCATCTTTCGTCACCATGAACAATCGTCACTTAATAGGCTTAATGTGATTGGTAGAATTGATTATTGAACCGTTCTGAATATAGCTATGCAGAACACAAATTTCAGTATAAATACGTATTATATGATCGAGACAACTAAAATGATAAATAAATGCTAATTTTAGATCATATTTTATCTGTGATTTATATTATTACACTTTTGAAGAAATTAAGCAAACGCTCGGTCTTACAACAATATCCTATACCTACTTAGAATTTGAAATTTTAGGGGTGAGAATTGATAATCAAATTAGTATAAATGAGAGATATTAATAAACAGGGCACACACAGCACGGACAAATGCAATTCATTTATCTTCGTCCATGATTCATCAGTGGAAGCACACTACGCCGCTACGACGTAGTCGCACAGAACGAAACGATTAGCTTTGTAGTCATCGTAATGCTCTACACAGTACACGACGACTACGGTAACAAGTCCGTCGAGCACGAAACGTTTTACCGCATTTCCGTTCGCTAAGCGTTTTCAGATTGATCCCGTTGAATTTTAAAGCTTGCAACTGCACAGATTTTAAATTACCACGCCTTCGATCGACATCGGCATTGCATAAATCGAAAATATTGGGTTAACCACGTCTAGCCGATACTCTCTTTTCATACTTCATTTTTTCCCTAGTGAAATAACTTTTCTAATAACTATCAAGTACGTTCTGCCGTTCAGTTATAGATTTGCTCTTTATATGTCATTAGCTTAACAAACTTAACTATTCACATTAAAACTACAATTATGTTCCTCAACTTTGAATTTTCGCAAATGTTAAAATTACTAAGTCGTAATCGTAAACTATGTTGTTGTAGCCTTATGAAATGGGAAAATCCTTAGTAATAGATAAAATAAAAGAAATATCGATGAATTTTTTTATATCAACGGAAAGCAATTTGTTAAGCATCGTTGCACTTGAGTAAACTGTTTGGACTAAATCCTAATAAAATAATCGGAAAGGCTTGTGAAAAAAAAATGTCATTAAAGATAAACAATAAAATAATCCTGTATATAAAATCATAATATATTATATTGAGAGTTAAAATGTTTTTTATTTGTAAGAGGTAATCTTTGGAACAATTAATCCAATTGTAAAAATTCTTTCACTAATAATAAGTTACTTTTTCCTTAACATAGATCATGTTACATTTTATTTTTATTCATTTTCATATTGCAATTCGTATGGAGTGACGTGCGTTTGAGTATTTTTATACCAAACCCGTCCTATATATAACCTCCCAAAAATTACACCAGAAAAATAATCATAAATTGCGGCCGTGTAGTTTTTGAAAAAATGTCAGTGTACGAGTGACAGACAGAAGCAACTTTTTAACATTTCGTTAAAAAAAAATGTTCATGAAATAAACCATAATTCAGTATATTGCAACTCGCCGTAATAAAATCATCTATTTTTTTTTCATTAACGTCGTTCCGATGTTACAACAAAGAATGATATATGATATATTTTCAGAAAGAATTTGGAAAACACAATTAAACATGCAAACATAATAGATACAAAGGATCTTTTAAAAAAAATTGATGATGTGAAAACAACGCCACGGGACTAGTGTGTTTATACGCCATAAGACGTGTGTTGGTGATGTTATTAAATTCCCGTCTTTTTTCCCTAATCTCGTTCTCGACACTCCCCCGCGGGCCCTCATCGGAAATAGCATTATTTCCCGGCACGGAACGGACATCGGATACTCCTCGCTCTCAATACAAAAATTAACTAGAAACCCTTGTTTGAAAAATTCTAACTTAATATACGAGACTGAATACTTATTTTTATTTTATACTTATTACTTTTTATATTACTATACTTATACATATATTATATTATATTTATATACGCGTTAAATACAACATAATAAAAATGAATCATAATCTATAACTTTAAATGTATCTTTCTAACAATGAGGGCATTTTTACAATCGGCTCAGCAGGCTCAGAAATTACTTCCTTTAGATATCCAAACTCAGAAACTACCTCTTTAGAATAATAGTGTACAAGAACAAAGAAAAAAAAGCACGGATGGTGTCCAAACCATTCCTAAAATTTTCCTAGTCAGCTGTAGAGTTTCGAAGTCGACATCTTTTGTTTTCTTCGCTTAAAGTAAATAAAGGCTACTTTATTAAATCAGATACATAGAAAATATTCAACTTCAAGGATTTCGCCAAAAAAAACTCAAACTTTTTATGTAGTTACTAAATGTCTTAATAATAAAATTTATGCTCGTTAACCCATAGTACAAATAGCATCGTACTAATTTTCATAATAACAATAAACTTGTAAAAAAACTCCATTAAAAAAGAAGAAAATACAAACTATATACATAGTATATACCATATTTTAATGGTGGTAGAGCCACGCTGAAACTATTACTGGTTTCAGCATGAATGGGTCGGCTCGCCCGGGGTAGTATCACCCTCACATAGAAAACCGACGTGAAGTAACAGTGCTTGCATTGTTGCGTTTCGTTCGGTCAGTGAGAGCGCCGGAGGCCCACCTCCCCTCCCCTCTCCTCCTCTCCCTCCCCTAATCACTTCCCCCCAAAGGGTGGCAACGCATTTGCGATTCCTCTGGTGTTGTTAGTGTCCATGGACGGTGGTGATCACTTAACAGCAGGTGACCCACCTGTTCGTTTGCCACTTATGACATAAAAAAAAATAATACCTACTAATTAATCTTATTAGGAATTAACGTTAATGAAGTATCTTAACTAATCTCTGCCGTTAACAAAGTAGAACATAATCTTTTACTTAAAGCATTTAATTACATTTTAACTACTTTGTCACTACTCAATACGGAAACATGTTTCGACATACGAATATACCAAAAGAAGGACAAAGAATTATGCGACAATTTGATTACTTAAACCAAGAGACATATTATAATGAAGACAATTACTAGGAAAACATTATCATAATGTGTGTTTTCCTTATGAAGAGTATCCACTAACCTATATACATTTTAGTAACATAATGAAAGATTAACAAGGACGTAGGAAAACGTACGTGTTCGCGAACCGAATGATAAAAATTATTTGTTATTTTATACATTTCTAGCGGGCCCGGCAGACGTTGTCCCGCCCTGATTATGAAAAAATCCTTGACAAATTGTATACTAAAACGTTCCTCATGAATCGCCCTATCCACTGGTGAGAACCGCATGAAAATCCGTTAGGTAGTTTTTGAGTTTATCGCGATCAGACAGACAGACGCGGTAGGGGACTTTGTTTTATACTATGTAATTATAATTATTGTTATTCCATTATTTATCTATTAGCTTCTGAATGATACCTGTATCGATATGATATACGCCTTTTAATACGTATGGCTAAATTGTATTATGAAATATCATGCACGAATAATAACATAGACATATTGTTTGATACATTCGCACCATACAAGCAATCCTTGCTTAAATCTATATCTTCTTCTATACATCCTATAGACATAATAAGAAGGTAAACCTAACGTGTCTTGACTTTTTTAAATTTCGTGAAAAAAAATTGTTGCAGCTATCTTAGAATAAGTAATAAAATACATTTCAATCATTTTTAGAAACGTCTGTCTATCTGTCTGTATGTTTGTATGAACACGCATCACTGCTAAAGTATTGGGTTCACAATAAAATCATAACGCATATGTTCGAGAATAACTAAGTCTTTGTTTCATTAAAATCGGTCCACTCCATCAAAAGTTATTGTAATTTTAATGACGACGCGGCTTAAGTACGAGAGAATAGTAGATAAGTAAATGGACTTAATACATTCAGATGATTTTATTAATCACTGTTTTTTTTTACATAAGGTTCCACGCGAACGAAGTACTACTCACCGCTAATACGAAAATGATTGTGTACTCGTACACGATACATTACATACATACATCCTGTCTTTATAGCACCTAATTAGAATTTGTTTGTTATATACTAATGTCATACATCCCTGTGGAAGTAAGTAATAATTACATTGTAATTTTATTTTGTAATTAATTATACGTGACTTTATGTATGTGTAATCCTTATGTTGCTTTGCAAAATATCTATGTATTAATACGTGAAGCCTAATCTTTGTATCCCTTTATAACGGAATTGGGCGAACGGATGAACGTGAAACTTGACATAGTTAAAGTTTATATGGAGGAGAAGTGCAGAAAGCTATTTATTTTATATAAAATGCATTAGAAGTACATTAAATTAATTAAAATATGCATTACTCACACTACTGCTTCAATTTTACACAACATATACACACATGTAAATAAAAAAGACATTTTGACATCTGTCAATAAAGGACTTCAAAAAAGGTTGTGAAGGAGGTTGCTATGCTCGACTGTATGTATTATTTTACTCTTACGACCCAATTACCCTTTTTCATTCTACATTCAACAATGATATTATAACATATAACTATTATAATAATATTTAAAATAAAGTTCAAACTTTAAAAAATCAATGAATTATGGTCGAATTTCGAGCCCTGGGCGCCACTAGTACAATATAAATAAATAAATATTTCACCTGGGTAAACGCAAGGAAAAATAAATTATATTCTATTAACATATAAACAACATTTAACATAGAAATATCAAGTACCTAATATTTTCAAAGAACTAAGTATTCACACAATACATGAAAGCGAGAATTGTTGAGTGGAAGTAATCGTACAATGGAGTCGGACAAATCTTATAAGCCCTCGCAGGTGGCGACTCACCATACAATGCCTCTACTGGCGAGAAATATTGGGGACGTGAGAACTCTAAATATGTTTATGGAAACAACTTCAATATTCTGTAGCATTCTAAAGAATGTTAAAGCTTCCTTTTCAATACTTACAGTTCTCGATTCCTTATTCCAACCGCGGCGCAAACCATGACATAATACGTTTATCCTCTCATGTATGTCTCTTTGATGTAACAAAGGAGAAAATTTAATCCCATAATAATACAGCAAACATTGTTAAAATAGCTATTACACATTTATATAAAATTATTCTTAATAACAATACTTCATAAATTCATTACAAAAAAATTAGTGAAATAAATAGATATTACTGTGGCAGACAACACACCATTGCGATTGAGCTTTATTCATATAAATATTTAAGTTTAAATTCTGTACACAGGCGATGATAAAGCGTTCCGCCAACACTAGTTTAGTTCATTCCTATAATACTGCTTTCGTCTCTCAAGCGGTGCATTGCTATTTCATAACAAAGTGCTGAAAAATTGCGGCGAAGCTATATGCATGTACAAATAAGTTATTACAAAAACGATGTCTACTGCACCAACTATAAAGAACACACGAAGCGTCTTTTTAAAGCTTCACATTTGGTAGAATCTAGTCACTACTCAAAATAAAACCTACGCTGCCGTGGATAAAGTTCTTTTTTGGATAGCTTTAACGACGCGCCTTGGAGCAGATGTTAGCAACGTTGGATCAGCGGCGTGAATCACGCCTGTTGCGCGACGACACATACGTCTCGACGAACGCTGTTTCTCATATGTAGTTACATTTTCGTAACATATAAATATGAGAATTTATACATCATTTACACAATTTTTATGGTGGTAGAGCGTCGCTGAAGCTATTACTCGTTTCAGTATGAATGGGTGCGGCTCGCCCGGGTAGTACCACCCTCTCACAGAAAACCGACGTCAAGTAACAGTGTTTGCATTGTTGCGTTTCGTTCGATCAGTGAGAGCGCCGGAGGTCCACTCCCTTTCCCTTCCCCCTTCCCTTGCTCCCCCTCCCAACCTAGGCTGGCAACGCACTTGCGACTCCCCTGGTGTTGCAAATGTCTATGGACGGTGGTGATCACATAACATCAGATGACCCACCTGTTCGTTTACCTCCTATAATATATAAAAAAAAAAACAATTTTAAACTACATAATTAATGATGACAGGCGCAAAGTTGGTAATATACCATGAACTGCAATATTACATTGTGTTATTCGTTTATCAAGTATTTTATTGAATACTGTTTTTTTCCTTACATCGTGTTACAAATGTACAATTAGTATTGAAATATTTATTTGTAGAAATATTATGTAATGAATCTATATTAAACGTATTTATTTTTATTCAACCTTGAAATTGAAACAAAAGTATTTAAAATGTGGAAAATTTTCCGAGCTCCAAGCCGGGTGGAGTGCCATTTGTTATAAACTATGAAAACAATTTCGTATGTTCTCTTATCTAGCGTGAAATAAATAGGAATCTACTGACACTGCACTCAAGTCGTCTGATAGTTGCGTCTCGTTCAAACATCTTCAGAGCAACAGCCCGTCCGCGTCAAACGTATCAGTTACTAACTCAACCGTCGATCTACGAACGCTTGTAACGTATTTGCGCGAGCAAACAAATAGAAAGGGTGAAGTAAAAAAATGGAGGAACGCGGCCCGAATAAACACAAGAGAAATAACGACAT
The DNA here is from genome assembly GCA_015888305.1 of Antheraea pernyi. Classification (NCBI taxonomy): domain Eukaryota; kingdom Metazoa; phylum Arthropoda; class Insecta; order Lepidoptera; family Saturniidae; genus Antheraea; species Antheraea pernyi. The sequence goes on along the minus strand of MU159081.1, from coordinate 72,055 downwards.
CAAACAATAATTGAAATCATAGCCCGACACTGCGGCGTCGTTTGGGGAGCGGGTCTGATGCCTCGTTGAAGTACAGTGCGTGCCATACGCCACGTCGCGCCACCGCTCTGCCCACGTGACAACACACCCGCTAACTGAATAGTCGAGACGTGACAACCCTACAACTTATATTACGGAAATATACATGATTATCGTATCTATTTACTACAATGAACCTTCTAAAAATACGAAATATCTATTTAAGCAAGTTGTAATTTTAATACTAATGACTCTGAAAACCAATAACATTATCCCAAATATTATTATTTTGATATAAAGTTATCTTACGCATTTAATATATACAAAACTAGCGGGCACGGCAGACGTTGTCCCGCCTTGATTATAAAAAAAATCTTTGACAAATTATATACCAAAACGTTCCCCATGAATCACTTTATCCACGGATGAAAACCGCATGAAAATCCGTTCAGTAGCTTTTTAGTTTATCGCGAACAGACAGACAGACAGACGCGGTAGAGGACTTTGTTTTATAACTATGTAATTATTACTAAATCGAATTACTGTGAACAGATAAATAAGTTTTCAACATATCTTACGTCTATACTATCTATATACTAATATATAAATCTAAAGAGTTTATTTGTTTGTTTGGTTGAACGCGTTAATCTCAGGAACTACTGGTCCGATTTGAAAAATTCTTTCAATGTTAGATAGCTCATTTCTCAAGGAAGGCTATATTAGCATTATGTTAAGACCAATACGATCGGAGCATCAACGAAGAAAGTTTGAAAATCTGGGTTAACGTACGTATTACTTAAAAATATTTTCAACTTCTACGTAAGCGAAATCGCGAACTAAAGTTAGCGTTAGCTTCAAGTAACTAATCCACTGGGACAAAGTCGCGGGAACAATCGACCACGCGACTGAGCGGTAACGCACGGTACCTTGATGAAATATGACAATCACAGTTCGGCCTTTCTCGGTAATGTTCGGTTCTCGTCAGGTTGTCAATCCGCTCTTGGTACCCTCTCTCCGTGCCAAGCCACACGAGTCCTCCGCATTATTACTTCTCTATCACTTCTATCAATTCTGACCTATAGTTTGCATTGTTATTGTTCTGCTCCATACATCCGGTATATCGTGATGTTGATAGTAATAATCCCCTTTTAAGGATTTATTCAAGTAATTCTTGTGTAATTAATAGTCTATTAAGATATTTATTTATTTTTTTAAATCTTGACTAGCAGTTTCGGATACTAACTAATTCGATTATACAAACAATCGCATAAGCTTTTGAAGGTGGTAGGGTAGAGCCACGCTGTAGCTATTACTAGTTTCCGCATGAATGGGTCGGCTCGTCCGGGTCAGTACCACCCTCTCACAGAAAACCGACGTGGAGTAACTATGCTTGCATTGTTGCGTTTCGTTCGGTCAGTGAGAGCGCCGGAGGCATACCTCCTTTCCCCCTTTCCCTTCCCCTTTCTCCTTTACCTACCCCTCCCCCATATACAGGCTGGCAACGCACTTGTGACTCCCCTGGTGTTGTTAATATCTATGGACGGTGGTGATCACTTAACATCAGGTGACCCACCTATTCGTTTACCGCTTTTTGCCATTAAAAAAAAAACTAGCATATTTATAGAGATTGTTTGTTGGGCAGATTGTTGTAACTAAAAGGTTAGATATATACATTTGTTATTATGAACATTTATTTTGTGAATATTAAATTAAAAAAATAATTCACTTTATTTGGCCAGGCACTTTTATCGACGAACCAAGGCGGTAAACGAACAAAGTAACAAAATTACTGTTAACAAAAAAAAAAAAACAGAAACAACTAGTTCGCGGTGACAAACACACGTCCTTGCTATTAATCTCGGCAAATCGAATAAAAGGTTAATAGAGGCTCACTCCAATGAGGGAAAGGAAAGATTGCCTTCATCGTCGATGGCGGGTCGGGCAGGCGCTCTGCAGTCACGATACATTATTAGTGAGTTAACTCAATTTGCGGCATATTGTTTGGGAGGATCTTAATAACAGAGGCGAGAGTTCGGGAGCATCGTCATGACTACCCTTGATCCGTGTCGTTTCGCTCGATAACATTACCAAACTTCAGTATATAATACAGGACAGCTATAATATAAATTATAGCAATTTAACAAAGTAAAGGTTAGTAGTATCGAATAAGTAACTGATTTTGAATAACTTTGATTTTTATGCAATACGCGTTACGTACACCTAGTAAGATACAATTGAAAGATATTTTGGGATTTGTTTTTGAAGTGAACTTATTTAGCCTCATTGAGCGATTTTTGGCGGGGGAAACATTTATGAGCTCGCGTCACCGATAACCTCGACATGCTCGTGATGTATAACTGACCTTGCTCGAGACTAGCGACGCGTAGTATAGCGGCATTTGTACATGTAATATTGATATTTTCTATTAAGTTTGTACAATTTAATTAATAAACTATATAGGTATATATATAATTAAGAAAAACAGTCTAATGTTAATAATTTCAATTAAGAAATTGAAATAATTCAGATATAATTTATTTAAACGTTTAAAAAAAAGAACATAGTAGTTCCATTATTTTGTATTTTCACCTGTCGGCAGTCCCTATGAATGCATCGACTTTTTTTATAATCTGATATCTGTTAATTAATTTATTAATCGATATGATTACTATGAGACGTTTTGTTTACCATTACATCATATGAAGGTTATAACTTTTTAATATTTTTTTTATATTAAATAGTTCTAATTATTTACAAGTGATCGATAAACATGAGCTTTGTGAAAATCTATGTTGAGTACAGAAAGTGTGACAAATGCTAGTAACTAAATAACTCTGTATCCAGAAGTATTCTCTATTAGCTCCGTTTATTTGCACGATTACGGCCTATTTGCCACAAACAACTTATAAGAGCATCCCAAACAACTGATAACTAAAACGAACCCAACGTATTTTAAGCTCTACAGTATCCGCTTTAAAGTTCATACAATTTTCCACTTTTATTGATACAAAGTCGAGATAGGTTTCGCAGTGAATTATTAAAAGGAGCTGTCGAACAACCGAAATTAATTGAAAGTATTCGTTTAGAATTTCAAACGGAGTCGGCGAAGCACTTGTAGTTTATTGGTTGTTTGGTCGGGCTATTAGGAGAAAGTCGAGGTGCTTGCCCGATGTTACAATTCTTGATAAATCGTAGGCTGTATTAATTCTCCCATTTATTGATACTATGTTAATGGTCTTCGACAACGACTAAAGGAAAATGCTAACTGATATAAATGCATTTCATGGTTTAAAATTTTAATTATAATTGAAATATTAGTGAACCAATAGTAATAGAAAAAATTGATGTAAAACTTCCCAATAATATTAGAAAGTTTATAAGAAAATTATTACTATTATTAGCAATATTAATATAACGTATTTGTTAAACGTGTTTACACGGAGTAAACTTACTTAGCTCTTCAAAGGGCTACAAATTCTCTTTTGTAAATTTTATATCAAACACATTTTAAATTTAATACGAAATGAATAAATTAAATTATAAATTCGTATGTATTTTTTATGCTTATCTTTACATATGTGGAAGATGAAACGTTTTATCGAGTCTTATTGCATTGCGACTCCTAGTTTTAGTGTTTTTTTTACTATTAAGACCAAAGCCTCTTTAGTTTCTCTGTTACTTTTTACCGCGGTATTTTCGTGGCGACTAAGTACATTATAGTATATAAGTAATATATAAGTTGTATATAAGTAAGTACAATATACAATATTTGTATGATTTTTCGCTGAGCCATGTAATAACGGTTACGACGATTAGATATTACTAGCCGTAGTATATACTAGCAATATGATTAACAAAAAAAAATATCCGTAGTGAATGGACCTTCAAAAATTGTTAAGGTTCACTTACATTATCACTACATATATTTTTTTTAAATCTTCTATCACGTCTGTCTCTTTGTTTTCGATAAAATCAAAACTACTGAACGGATTTCCGTGTGGTTTTCAACAGTAGAGAAAATTATTCATTAAGAAGGTTTAGTTATATGTATAATCCGTCAAGGTTTTTTTTTAATATCATGGCGAGATAACATCCGCCGGGCCCGCTAGTATAAGATAAAGATAACCCTGTGCAAAATTGGTTTAGACACACCAGTTTAAGCTCTGCGTTGTCCGTCAGTCTTGAGAGTAGTATTAAGTACAAAGATCGTGAATTCTCATACAAAAATATAATCAACGATACGGGAAATAAATTTGCATGAATATAAATTGTGTGTAAACATTTATTCAATACTTAATATAGAGTATAAATACGATAAAATCTTCAAAGAGCTTCTAATATTATTTTGGGAATATAATACAACCCCAGGTAAATTTACCTCTTTCATTAGTAAATAGAAATAGAATTTTTAATATATAAAATCGTTTTCTATGAGGCTGGGTGTTCACAAAGGAGAATATAGTTAAGTTTGGTATAAAAAAAGAAAACATAAAACGTGCAATAAGAAGAAATTACATAGATCTTACTTTGATAAATAATATTCCTTCACAACTGTTGTTTTTCACTGGTTAGTTTATATTTGTATAGTTTTACTAAATTCCTTTTTAATGTTAAGATAATATTTACATTCCAACAATAATTATAGATATCCTATTCATAGGGATTTTAACTTAGTTTTAAATAAAACCAACACAGTTATATAATTTTATATGGAAGAAAAACGATTCTGTTTCGACAACTATTTTTAAAGACAATATATTATTCTGTGGCAGAATATTAGTCTGCGTTTCGGATGAATTAAATAATAACATATGTATAAGGAAGACAATACAATTATGGGTTTGTTATAATATATGTCATTGTTAACGTTTTTTATATCGTAATGTTGCAAATAATAATAAGAAATGTTAGAATTTGACTAAGACCGTTTTATAACACAACTTGATTATTCGGATATTAGGGGTTAAACGATAAAATTACAATTTAGACTGTTCAACAATAAAAATACACCTAAAGATGCCCATAACACAACAAAATTATTAAATTATAATTCATTTCTTACAAGTATATAACAATTAAAATAATAGCAAATACTAGTATCACACTTATTTAACGGTTAAACTTTTATTCACAGCGATAACTAACTTTTTTTTCTACTTTTTTTTATGTCATAGCAGGAAAACGAACAGGTGGGTCACCTGATGTTAAGTGATCACCACCGTCCATAGACACTACTGACACCAGTGGAGTCGAAAGTGCGTTGCCAGCCTATGTTTGGGGGAAAAGGAGGGAGTAGGGAGAGGAGATGAGGGAAGGATGGGAGGTGGGCCTCCGGCGTTCTCAGTGACAATGCAGAAATGCAACAATGCAAGCACTGTTACTTCACGTCGGTTTTCTATAAGAGGATGGTACTACCCCGGGCGAGCCGACCCATTCACGCTGAAACCAGTAATAGCTTCAGCGTGGTTTTACGACCTACCAAAAACATTTACCGCTTAAAATACTAACGCAGTAGATGAATTACGAGTAACAATACATATTCATATAAATCCAACAAAATGTATCATAAATCGAACCGAACCGACAAATATGAAGCATACTGTGTTAATTTTGATTACTATCAACAGAACTTGAAATGAGTTGACAAGTTCCCGAGCAACAATTCAAACTGTTTTGTTGAATAACATTAGTGAGACAATATTTTATGCAACGTTGGTGTCGAAGGGCGCGCGAGGTGGGTAAGAGGAGGAGAGTAATGGGGACGGCGCGGTCGGGGGCCGGATGTCATGGAAAAATTGCTACTTCCGAGCCGGGGCCAGCACAAAAGAGCCCGTCTGCTATTTTATTATCAAGTATACTGACCTTCTACGATACTCCGTTTGCAAGCGGTCTATCAAAAAATATATGACATCTATTTTGAATATAATAACATGAGATATTTTATTACTGTATTGATTTCCAATGAACATATGACACGGTTTTCTGTAACGAAAATAAATTATGTGTTTCATGCAGGTACAACGAGAAGGTGAATATTGTACCATGGCAGTAGTCTTATACTGAGAACTCAAAGAGAGGAACATTTGGCAGGATAACAATTGAAGCAATGGAATGATGTCAATCAATTCTAAGTATTTTCAAAAAGTATCTTGTTTGTCTACAAATTGAGCTTTGTTCCATTACAGTAGCATTAAATACCGCTAAGTTATAGGAAATCGAAAATCTAAACTTCTGATATATGTAAAAAAAAAGTAATTAGAATTGAAATTAATGGCGCAAGTTTCCAGGTATTTTTATTTTTAATATGTAAAATTTAAATTATTTAAAAAATATCTTCATCGATATTACGTCTCGCTGTCCTAATATAAGCTGTTTTACTGCATTATTTCTTCATTTTTTATCTGTATTTTTTTAATTATGCATGTACTTTTATATTGCCACTTAATTTTGAAAATTAAATGTCTCCTATGGTTTGCCTGTAAGAGATTACTCTAAGCGAGAAGGCCGCCTAACTGTACACGTATATTTTTAACTGCTGTTTAATTTTGTTAATTTTTTAAGCCGTACAATAAAGAGTTTATTATTATTTATATAAACTAATATTTTGCTGGATAAGACAAAACAAAAATAGTCTGTAACCCTAAAATAACCTGTAATCATTTTGTTTATATTTGATAAATATAAGCAGCCATTCAGTGACTTTAATGTAAAGATACTCCTATCTCCTATATACACCGAGTTACCTGTGTTATGCAATATGTCATTTGCAAAGCTTGCAGTCCGGAAACAGACAGGCGAGACGACATGAAGCCGAGTCGCCTGTAGAACGGCAATTGTTTTATTAATAAGTGTGCCAATTTCGCGGTATTCACAACAAATTACTGGTTTAAGCGAGTGGAAACACAAACAAAACGGCCGTGTTCGTGACGTGAATTGAACGGCCAGTACGCGTGCATAGCTTAATATAAATATAGTAAGCATATGCATTGAGATCAATTTATGTAATGCAACAGAAAGAGGCGTTTAATCAAAAGTGTACATGGAAATTTATGTGTTTCTTTCTCTTAGCATGTCACAGGTTGAGACGTCAGATCCTGATAAACTAAATCTTTAAATGTCCATGTGATAATAGATAAATGCGGGCTGAGCTTAGAGCTTAGAGTTGGCATCTGAGCATACGTCTAATGGTCTAATCACATTTTTGTAAATACAGATGTTGTTTTTTGTATTCCTAATACTGATAAAAAATTATAAATGCGAATGTTACTACTTTTGTTTATTTGTTCATTACACTTCGTTTATTTGATTTAACATGAAATATTGCAGACACGTTGTCAAGGGTACCGAAAGGACATGGACCTCTTTCATCCCGACAAAAGGACCTATTAACGCGAGCGAAACCACGGGCAAAAACTAGTACATATATAAATTATCTACGTATTTTCAAATGCACATAACCATTCTCATTCATTCTCATTCAACATTTCATCCAAACCAATTATTTCGAATGGGTTTCAGTCATATACTCTGATAATTCATTTCATTATTTGAATATATTAATAAAATGCAATTCTATTTCAAGTACTATATCAGTGCTTTATACTTTTCGAATTGTCCCAAGATATTTTTATGATAATATATCTTCTTATTGCTCTTAACACCATCGGTACTGAATCGCTATATATTTTGTTCGTTCGTTCTGTGAACTGGGACTCGGATTAAAATTTTATGACTGGCCCCTTGCCTAACGTCAACCTTTCTTAGAACTTTCTTGCCGTATTTCGTTCAAAAAATATAAATCTCCATAATTTCTTCGAACTCCATAGCTTCTTAGAAAAGAGGGTTTGATGTGTTCAAATGTATGGAGCAGCCTATAAAAGATAAATAAACACTAGATCACGTCCTTAGTTGGCAGAATCCTCACATTCGAGGAATATATAATGAACACCGTTCGTTTCAAGGCACGAAATATACAAAACAAAATCAAAGACTTCAGAGCTAACTGTCGTCAAAGCTAGCCCGCAGCATGGACGGTATACTCATCGTGAACCTAATTAAGACGTTGAGTAAATAGGGTTTTTTTTATTCGCCCCTGGCCGAGTCGTGTTCTGTAAAACATTAATCATGATTGAGCTAAGTGGTTTAATACAGCAGGGATGAAGCCGAGCAATGATCGTCGACGGGGGGGCGGCGCCATGATGGCGGTCCGTTAGACGTCCATGGTGACGCGCTAGCTTCAAGTCTAACTTCGATTTTTACGCTACGTATTACTGGGTTTTCATATATTAGAAAATCAAAATATAGAACCCTTACAAAACGTTTTGGTGTCGTTTATTGTGCTGTTAGTATTTTCTGAATAATTGAGTTACGACTACTTTATTTCGCAACGAACATTTTATAGGTATCGAGACCACCCCTATAGGGTTTTTGAACAAAAGTACTACAAAACACGAGATCAGTCTCACCATGTTGTACCATAAGCCCTTACATTTTAAATGATGGACATTCTATTTTATATTTATATTCGTTTACGTTTTTAGATATCACAACACCACCTCTGATAATTTGATATTCATGTTTATATGTATGTATTCTAATACTATAAAAAAGGTGGAGTTTGTTAATATGTTTCAAGGAGGAACTAACGGTCTGATTCTGGAAATTACTTTAATAATTAGTAGCTACATTATTCCTGATAATTATAAGCTATAGGCATACGCATTCACGGGTTGCTGGTATAAAATAAAATTGTAACGTTTTGTAACTATAAACTATTTACCCGTTTTAATTAGTTTCAAAATTAATTTATAACTGCTTTCGAGTCAGCGGTAATGATAAAATTCTCACTTTTATTCCAAGTAAGACACGTAATTCTCGTAGAATATCAAAAACACATACGAGTCACAGTAGACGAGTAGTTGTATTCATCAACTTGAAAAAAAAAACCCCTAAATATTATTTTTTGACTACCAAAACCGCTAATTTTGAAAAGAATTGCAACATAATAGGATAATTACAAAGTAGTTAATTTTTAGTCTGATAGACGTATATTATACAAGACGGTCTTAAAATGTAAAGGTGAAGCCACGATAGCTCCTAAATAGATAACGCAAACATCGGGCCGAGGCGAGTCCGCGACCGCGCCCGTTGCCTCCGGCACCGCGCTGTTATTGTTTGTATACCAAAACTAAGCAAGGCGCACAGGAAACCCCGCAAACGTGAACAAACCGAAACTTTAAAAGAAACTCACAAGATAAATGAGAATCAGCTCTTGTTATAGCTGAGTAAAATGTACAAAGTATCGCCTTTGGTATTCGCGTATATTTCCTAATTTATATTGGCATCACCATCGGCTGACGGTGAAGGAACCCATCGTGAGGATATGCAAAACTAAAAATTGTTAGTACTCACAGTATGAGTAAAAATATCTTTATATATAAATTTCTTCTGTACGTGGTGTGTATCTCACTGAACTCTTCCTAAACGGCTGTACCGATTTTGAGGAAATTTTGTGTGCGTGTTCGGGTGGATCCGAGAATGGTTTAAATTCGCAATTGGGCCCAATAGGTGGCGTTGCGGTGGAATCTTATGGATCTTATTATATCTTTGGATCATAGTGTCAGTAGTTCTTTGCATAGCCAACTCTACGTAGCTCTCTCCCAGGTTAATGAACATTATTTATAGCCCCGATTATAAAAGTTTCATACACAGTAATGATCGTCCAGTGGTCTACATTGGATTGTATTATTTTTAGGTTTGAACGTTATTTGAACATTATTATTTTGTCCAAGAGTGAAACGTCGATAATTATTGCACATACGTTTTTGAATATGATTATATTATATCAGCTGTGGGTAAATAGGTCATTTTGCATTGCGATTTATAAAAATACTTATTATATATAACACTAGCTGGCCCGGCAGACTTTGTCTCGCCTTTATTATAAAAAAATCCATAAATTATATACCAAAACGTTTCTCATGAATCAATTTATCAAGTAGTCCGGTGAAGCTGTTAAGACCTTGCTTGGTCAATAGCGTAGTCAGTTCGAAAAAAAAAAAAAAAAAACAATTTATCTATTTTTGAAAACCGCATGAAAATCCTATCAGTAGTTTTTGAGTTTATCGCGAACAGACAGACAGACAGACGCGGTAGGGGACTTTGTTTTATACTATGTAATGATTTTGAGTTGTATCTTTACTCAGAACGAGTGTTTAACCACAGGCCAATATGTGATTCAATGTGTTTGACCTTCCGTATGAACATCATATCCCACTTTATTTTACTTATTGTATCAGATATGTGTAATATCATACATAAGTATTATCTTTCTGCACTCCTTCACCATATAAACTTTTAACTACACCAATTCTCACACTCCTCCGGGCGCATAATATGCTTAAATGATTATCTTTTTGTATTTATATATAGATAAGTGTACGAAGTCGTGACCAAAACTATTTAAAAAATCATACATCAGTAATTACTTATAATATGGTACCAGGAGAGCAGGTAATACAGGAGATGCGTCTTCTGTGAAATGGTCGAAGTATGGTATCAAGGGCGCCGGCAGGGGGCGATCGCCTCTACGACCAGAGAGCTTTTCCTTGTCACCGGGCATAACACTAAACGATAATATCGACATCGCTATCGACTTCCGATGTTTAAACGGTAACAATTGCCGTATGTCGAGTTAATGGAACCAACGAGCAAACTCGCCTCGCCTCCGAACCGCCTCGATTTTATGTACATTACCGAGTTTATAGAGATTTAATGCTACTCTACTGCCTCAGTACGCTTGAATTTCTATGAGAATGAACAAAATTTAATATTGTCAAATAGTAGTACAAATTTGAAGTTTTATACAAACTAGTGGGCGCCCAATGGTCGACATTCGACCATAGATCATTGATTTTTTAAAGTTTGAATTTTATTAGGATTAATATCATTGTTGAATGTAGAATGAAAAAGGGTAATTGGAACGTAAGAGTAAAATAATACATACAGTCGAGCATAGCAACCTCCTTCACAACCTTTTTTGAAGTTCTTTATTGACAGATGTCAAAATGTCTTTTTTATTTACATGTGTGTATATGTTGTGTAAAATTGAAGCAGTAGTGTGAGTAATGCATATTTTAATTAATTTAATGTACTTCTAATGCATTTTATATAAAATATAGCTTTCTGCACTTCTCCTCCATATAAACTTAAACTATGCCTAGTTTCACGTTCATTCGTTCGCCCAATTCCGTTAAAAAGGGATACAAAGTATAGGCTTCACATATTAAATATATATGATGATAGAACAACGGCGACTTTTAAATTAAATGTAAATAAATACTTCAACATCCAATTAGGTTACAATTGGAACACCATTTACATTTTTTTTTCTAACATAAGCACCCATATGAATATTTAAAACTTAAGTGAAAATGTTTTTTTTTACATTGAACACTCCACGTCACTATCATTTTAGTTATTGCAAAACAATTTTCTATACGAATATTCCGTCCATTCTCGAAATCCTATTGCCGAAACGGAGTCTTAGAAAAAAATACTTGGCAATTTACGTCTGTAACTTCGAAAAAACAGTTACAAGGTTTCTTTCCAATTGCGCTTTAATATGGGTTCACCTTTCAACTTTGGCAGTCGGTTTGTGCTACAATATCAAACATTTACACCGGTTCTAGCATAGAGTCCTTTTGCTTTTCCACGATTTCAAACCATTTCTTGAAGTTATTAAGATAAGAAAATATTATTGACATATTTTATACTTACTTTTAAACACATACAAAGGTCTGATTTGCGATAGTCGTTTCAATTAATTTTTAAACGGAGAATCTTAATTACAATAATAAAGATATTATATATAAGTAAAAAAAACGTACAAGCTGCTCCAAATATAATATTTAAATGGAAACGTAACTCTTTCTAAAATTAACGTAAAAGTAATTAAAATTTCACACTAAAACTAACCATACCATTTAAAGATAGAGCAATGTATAAATATTTAATAAATTTTAATTTTATTTTTGAACTTATTACTTAGTTATAAGTGTATTACTATATAATTTGTTTTTGTGTACCCTTGTTGCCTGATGAATAAATAAATATTATTATTTAATATATGTTTCACTCCAAAGAAGACCAGGAGCCTAATACATAATAACAATGTCATAATAATAATTACTTTACACCCTTATGACATGAACGTGGCACTTATGAAGGAATCTTGTAAAATTTCATTTTTCTCCCGGTCAGTGCACTGTACGAAATAAAACATTTAAAGTATACAGACAGTCACGGGCCGGCACGCGTGATACGGTACTAATATCTTTGACTCGAAGGGGGTGAAATCACGGGCGCAACCTAGCTCCTATTGTGAAGCCTTAGCCAGCAACCTCAAGTCCGTAGTAAATGGTGAAGAGTCACATTCCACTCGAGGTGACATTGTTTCGCAGAACACTACGGATCTAAGCTGAAGACCCGATAAGGACTCCTGGGGGTAGGTCGGTACTCCCGTCTTTACACCCTGACAGACGACGCCCCTCTGCCAGGGGATAGGGTTATGAGGAGTCTGCTTTGGCTCGCTCGCCGGACGGCGGAGTGAGAAAACGTTAAGAGTTACCATGATACCACGTTATGAGAAGACCACGTTAAAATGTTTCGGATGAGCCTTAGTGAATATGGAGGGGGACAACCCTAAAAAGTTACCGTAGGAGAAGAAAATCTGTTACAGCATTACGGGTAGCGTGTGAAACAACTTCGGTGAAAAACAGACAGGCGGCATTTGAAAGAAACGTCACCTTCTCTACCAGGCCGGACCAAAGGTGGAAGAGGCGGGGAACCTAACCTTCTACGATACGCTTTGTTACTAGTGCAGATACCTACATTGCTGTATATCATATTCACGTTGACTTAGAAACATTTTTATTATTACACTGGTCAGCGGATGGAGAGACAATTAGTTCGATCGAGCTGTCTCGGTCAGCGGGAGTCCTAGCGTTCGCGCTGGGCAATGCCGCCGAAGCATAGCGGTGCCTTCCGTGGCCTCCATTAGCGTGGCTGACGGGTTCATCGGTTTTAGTCGGTAGCGGTCCAAGGGAATGAGTACCCTATGCAAGATCTCCCGAGGTTAAAAAGAAAAAAAAAAGGAGTTGTAAGAATCATAAGATACATCCGGTATTTGGACGCGCTATTTACAATAACATATTTCTAGTTAAAAGTGAGACGTAATATACCAAAATATTTACATATTTATATATAAAATACATATAATTTGTAACGTAATAAATACGATATAGATTACTTTAATAAACAAAACGAAATAGTAAAGACAATATCTTTAAAGTGAAGTACAAATCTGAGTATATTATCTGTTTATTTATTAACCGTACACTACAAGAATACGACTCTTTTCATAGATATAGTCCGGAAAAAATATCTCAATGATATACATAGATATTGTATTATCGAGTTCAGGAAGCTGGTGCGCTCTGTCAGCCACTTTAATTGGAAGATATCGGAAACTAGCGACTGTGTTTATTGGCGCGAATTTATTCTACACTAATAAGGTAGATCCGTAATAATTATTCTCACCTCGATGCGCTTCTCCATAAATGTAGTTTTGTGTATAATAAGTAATAGTTATTAATGTGTTTATAGGATAGATGAATCTATCGCTACAGAAAAAAAATACCCGAATTTTAGCAAAACAAACAAATAAAAGCACTATCAAGAACAAATAAAATGGGTGAGAAAAATATCCACTTCATGAATTTTAAACAGAGCAAAAATCTTTGTAATTCAACAACAAACACCATCGCGAAATGAAACCAAACAAAATTCGCTTGAAATGGAAGCACTCGGTCGGCGGAAGAAAGGGAGACAAAAACGCTCGTGTAGCCGGCTCACAATGCTGATTGAAAGCAAATAATGAAATCATAGAGAATGGAGTTCCCGCCGAACCCGCAAACACCGTGAAAAATATTGCACTCGAGCTCTCCTCGCAGTAATAAATGCAGAAAAACAATAATTGTTATTGACCACTAACTTTGCGCTCGACGCTCCGCTCGTGTAGAACTAAAGATTTGTACAGTGATTTCATTTGAATTGAATTTTATATGTTGTTATGTCCCAATGCAACACACCGTTGTTGAACAACGTTGTAGTTTGAAATGTCTCCGGAACAGACCACAAAGAAAATTAGTGGCAGAGTCACGCTGAAGCTATTACTGGTTTCAGCATGAATGGGTCGGCTCACTCGAGGTAGTACCACCCTCTCGCAGAAAACCGACGTGAAATAACAGTGCTTGCATTGTTGCGTTTTGTTCGGTCAGTGAGAGCACCGGAGGCCCACCACCCCTCCCCTTGCCCCTCCCTCTCATTCCCCTACCTGCAAACACAGGCTGTCAACGCACTTGCAACTCTCCTGGTATTGCTATGGACGGTGGTGATCACTTAACATCAAGTGACCCAATATAAAAAAAAGTCTGATCCAATTTGTTTATGGTAAGTGTATAAACCTAGGGGACGGTTGGGTGTTAAGTGTAGATGCCGAAACACACTTGTTGGTAATTGGCGATAGAATTCCATCTTGAAAGTGTTAGATAGTCTGACGGGCTTAAAGATAACCCCTACTACCATGCTATGGTTTTATTTATTTATTTATTTACATGTGGATATAGCAACAGTCAACAGTACCAGTTTTACCACGATGTTGTCCCTCCAATCAACAGTACCAGTTTTACCACGATGTTGTCCCTCTTCGCAAGCTCCGGCTTATTTCCAAAGATCCGAACTTTCATCTATCGACAGACATATTCAAACACGCTAACCATTTCCCTATCAACGTTCCAAAGATTTTTTTTCCAACTGACTACGCTAATGGCCTAGTAAGGCCTTACCAGTTTCACCGGACTTCTAAGGCGAGCGCTTAAGGCACTCAGCCGATTTTGTTTTCGTAACTAACTCAAGGGTTGTATAATAATCATTTGTATAATAATTCTACATGGTCCCACAATTTTATATTTCTTTAATACAATTTTAATAAACGCATGTGGAGCTGCGGGTATAGCTAATACAATATAATATTTAATGAAATGAACCAATCTTTGTACTTGTTATTATCATAATACCGTTTTAAAAAATTGGAAAGTGGCTGGATAACAAAAACTAGTGGGCGCCCAGTGGTCAATATTCGACCTTAGTCCATTGATTTTTTTAAAGTTTGAACTTTATTAGGGTTCCTGTGTCAAAGGAATTCTATAATCAAAGGTTTTCATCATGGCCACTCAGTTATTTTTCACTTTGTTTTTTTTTTTTCAAATTATATAAACATTAAACAAACAAACAAAACTGAAACATAAACAGGCGGTTACATAAGATGGTAAGGCTTTCAAA
This sequence comes from Antheraea pernyi, assembly GCA_015888305.1. Classification (NCBI taxonomy): domain Eukaryota; kingdom Metazoa; phylum Arthropoda; class Insecta; order Lepidoptera; family Saturniidae; genus Antheraea; species Antheraea pernyi. Next base: position 56,635 of record MU159081.1, on the reverse strand, counting down.
TTGTAAGTAAACATAACTAAACGAAAATAAAGAAATTTATCGCAACTCATGACACAACTCTCAATTAATTTTACACGTCACCATGGGTGGTATTTCTGGGTGATATTGAATTAAATGTAGTCTCATTGCTTGGAAAAGTAATGTATAAACATTAGAATCAAATGTTGAATCCAAAACAAATATGATCTAAGTCATGGATTACTTTCATGAGCAAACAAATTTTCTTATTTTGATTTTACAACGTATTTTTTGGCTAATTTTTTTATTGAATCATCATTTGAAGTGAGTTCAACATAAAAAAATACTAAACATTACATTATTGACTTTGACTTTGGTAATATTGCTTTCCTCTTTTGACAACATGAAGCAAAGTGACATAAAATGAAAGCAGTCTTGTGGCCTCGTCAAAGTAATTGTAGCGCGCCTGATAGTTGATATATACTCTTATTGAACATCGTCTTGTACGACCATTCAATGCCGTCGTTATGCGGACTTACTAATATCACAGCAAATACCGCTGTACATAACTGAATATAAGCTTGTTCGTTAACAACTAATTTAGTGATTTTTCAGTGTTTAGCAGTAATGAATCCTATTGCTACAGTAGCGCCGTTTTAATTGAACGAAATTTGACGGACATCTTTTCAAAGATAGTTTTATGAAATATGCATAGTCACCCGGTCAGTTAGGGAAACCAATAACAATCTGTACGACTGTGACTATTTATTTGGGCAGAGCTTCGCATTACAACAACTTCCACATAGAAAGGCGTGTAGATCAGCGACATGTTGCCCTTTATATGCCGAACTCCCCCATCAATGATGTCTCTCGCACCGTTATCTCTAAAACAGTTCGACTAATTTTTACGGAACTTTCACCGACAGATAGCGGACATTATAAAAAGTAATTTAGTTTATTTTAATTTAGACTAACTGTTAACTGTGGCTTCGCCCGCAGTGCTATGTCCGTTTGACCAATTTTCACAGGACTTTCACTGGCAGATAGCTGACCGTATAAGAAGTAATATAGGTTATTCTATTTTAGATTAGCTGTTACCCGCGACTTCGCCCGCATGGAATTTAGCAAAAATATGTTTTTCACTCCAAACATGTGCGTAAGACGTGCGTTGTACTGGACTCCAAGAATAAATATAATTGAAATTCATATATCTGTATGTATGTATGTTTTCTGAATTAAATTCTTTTTTTGGTCATCTTAGTGGCCATTTTAATTATATTTACCGAGCTTTCGTCTACATAACTCAGGAACTATAATAACATATAAGAATATATTGTATCGAGTTCAATAAGCACTATTTAAATTATCAAATATTAAAAACTGCTTAGACAGATATAAAGGTTTATATCTTATGTAAGATTTCAAGACGTCAGCTCATTCATTATTTATAATTCAACAGTATAATTATTAAAAGTAATTTTAAAGATAGAAGGGGTATTTCTAATACGATATTAGAACACAAACGTATTACTTATTTACAATATGGACATATTATCATTTTTTAATTAGTTCCTTATACAGTGTAAGTGAGCACTGACGTAGTTATATGGTGGCATAAGATTCTAAATATGTTGCTGATGATAAGCCTCATCTGACACACTGTTAGTATTTATGTATCTAATGCATACGTTACATGTTACTGCAAGTGGCGGGCGTGTCGTACTTACAATTGTTTTTAAAAAGCATTTCTATAATTGTACATGGTCTTACAATTTTATATTTCTTTAATACAATTTAAACGCATACTTAAAACGCATGCGGAGCTTCGGGTGCAGCTAGTATTATTATAAAATTAACATACAATTTAACCAGATTTCAAAGGGCATGTAAGGTACGCAATGTCAGCCATGTAAAAAATATTGAAAATGTAATTGGAAAGTAAGAGTTAAATGACGGATGTCAAAATGTCTATCATTTACACATGTGTATTTGTTGTGTAAAATTCAAGCAGTACACACTACTGCTACGAGTAATGTATATTTTAATTAATTTAATATGCTTGCAATGCATTTCATATTAAAAAAATAGCTATCTGCACTTCTCACTTCCACTTAACACTTCCATATAAACTTTAACTATGCCAAATTTCAAGTTCATCTGTTCGCGCAATTCGCTTAAAAAGGGGTAGAAAGTTTTGGCTTCACGTATTAATATATAAGATGTTACCTATTAACAAATATTTAATGAAAAGTGATTTCCTATAATTAGTTCTAAATATATTTCAATGTTTTGATTAGTATACTATTAGGACCTAGGATGTTCAGTTATAATTTAATTGGAATGTATAAACAATAGAAGGAAATGTACGATATATCGCAAAAAATGAATTTACAAACGTTAACAAAACCAACGTTATCCATATTTATTATTAATCGTTATTATATTATTTTCACAAACGATAATTCAGAAAACCACCTAAGTCCGTTGTTTATCAGATAAAACATAATATCTGATATTTAAGCGTAAACATTCTCTTAAATACGTGCTATCAAATTACGATGATGTTCGGACAAACAATTTAGTAAATTCACCGCTAATATAGATAATATTGATAGGCAGTACTAATTGGAACTTGATACATACCGCGTAAATAAACAATACAATATCAAATAAAATGGGTTCAAATTAGCTTTTCCATGAAAAGTTGTTATATTTTTATCATTAGATATAAAACAAACATTCGCTAGTTCTCGTATTAATTTCTCTCCGTCTTTTGATGTTCGAATAAATATTATACCAAAATGTTTAGAAAAATCAAATTAACATATTACAATATTTATCATTACATATTATAAAACTAAGTGATACTGGTGTGAATATTGAAAACACTTTTGACAGGAGAGAGTGGAAAAAGAAAACATGTTGTGCCGACCCTACTTAAGTGGGATAAGGGTATATAGGATTATAATTGATGATGATGATATTATAAAACTAAGTACTCTGCCACGTCTGTCTGTTCGCGATAAACTCAAAAACTACTGAACGGATATTCATGCCGTTTCCGCCAATAAATAAAGTGAGTCATGAGGAAGGTTTAGTTTAAATTATATTACTAATAGGTATATAATTAGTCAAGGTTTTTCAATTACCAGGGCGGGACAACGTCCGGGGGAGCCGGTAGTTTATTATATTTCATCATCAATTATTAATTTGTGATATCGAGTTAATATGTAGATAACACTTAATTTTGAATGCTATAAATGCGACTGTAATTTTTTTTGTTACGATTTTACTACTAAATCGATGATCATGAAATCTTGTATACACGTCGTCCGTCAGTAGTAAGAAGATAACATAAGGAACGATGGTATTGTCTGATTTATTATTATCTGATTAATACCTCCCCATACGAAGTCGCCGATGCTCAAAAAAAACCAATGATCGGCCGAGACTAGGCTACTTATGCTAGGCCGAGCATCGGTACTCTATCACGCCCTATGGCTGGTACACCATTGGCCACCGATCGATGCTCTCACTAACGACATACAGTTGTGTGCATGCTTTTATAAACAATAGTACCGACTAACTGTGTGAAGAAATTTTACGGTTTTAATTTTAGGCTAGGAATTAATGTATGTATGTGTATCAAGAGTCAGTCTCAATCGTGTGTGTTGTTAAAAATTCGAAGTCAAGTGGATGAGTATAGTATAAGCCCGAGAAGCAATCAAACTAACAATCGAACCACGCTTAACCTTAAAATTACCCGTTTAAAGTAAGTATTTTTTTTAACAATTTTAAAGTTTTTATTTAGTTTATTTGCCTGAATTAAATATTATAAGATTATTTTATTTTTTGTATGAATAATCAGTTATTGTCTTCAGTGTAAACTATAAATTTATATCATTCGACATATGAACTTAATCCCTCAACAAATGTCCGTTTCTGCAGTTGTTTCTTTTAGTTAGTTAGTTCTTCTTTTCTTTATATTTTCTAAATTTCTTTGTTAAAAAAAATCTTTTTCGGTTACTTTTACTTTATTTATTTTCATCTGTTATTACTACTTTCATTGTACTTATTGAATTAATTATTTGAATAGATGAGTGAATCCGAAAATGAAGAAGCCGGTTCATCATACGCAGTTGTCTGTTTCTTACCAAGACAAAGTTCAGGGTGCGATGAAATAGATTTAATCCCAATTTCATGGATTGAACCTAAGGATGACTACCCGAATAGTAAGAAGGATAAAAAAAAGAGAATGTGAAATAGAGGTGATTTCGACCACAGGTAAGTTACTAAAAATTGATTTTGGTTATTTGTTTATGACAATAAGGCTAGCCGACATTTGATAACTTTTTAAAAACATTTAGCTTCATAATAATTTATTTGTTTCAAAAATTAAAATTTGTCAATAGTAAAAAAGTACTCTCTGATGCTTCGCACAATGAGTCCTATAAAAATTTCCTAATATACTTTATAATTTCTATTTTATAAAATAATAAAAAAAATATTTTCTATTTTTATTTATATCAACATTTTATCGAAAAAAAACGAAGGTATAAAAATTGCTCAAAGATTTTAATTTATTTTTTAGTTATTATTATTTTAAAAATCGCATATATTTCTCTTTTTTTTT
>MU159081.1:15334-52031 GCA_015888305.1 Antheraea pernyi | reverse complement strand
AGAGCGAGATCCCGCCAAAAACTCTTATATCTACATATATATATATATAGCACTATATATATATATATATATATATATATATATGTGTAGTGTATATAGCCTATAGCCTTCCTCAATATACAAGTTATCTAACATTGAAATAATTTTTCAAATCGGACCAGTAGTTCTTGAGTTTAGCATGTTCAAGCAAACAAACACTTTTTTTTTTATTGTAGCACGTCAAAATGACTGCATTATGCCTGATGGTAAGCATAGTACAATCCAAAAACAATGGCGGCCAATGAGCGACACACTATCCATCGCCGGTCGCCACTGTCATGCCGGCCTGTGAATAGCTGGATATGCACAGGCTGATCCTGAAACGCGACCCGCAGAAACGAATCACTATGACGGGCTTTTTCGCCATATACATGGTGGTTGCGACCCAGTCAGGCTGTAAAACGTTACCACCCCACTTTCGCCATTGCCTTGTTCGTTATTCAGCAGGGTGCACCACATGCAGGTGGTCGAGCACCTGGGACAGGTCAGGCACCTGGGCACCAAATGCACCTCTAAAGTTGACTGTAGCCTTCTTTGCTATAGGTGCAGTCAACCAGGGCACAGGGTCAGCGGATGCAGCGCTGAACCATATTGTGTGGTGTGTGCTACTGCGCGTAAATCCACTGGCCACCGAGTGGGAAGTAGGGTTTGCATAAAACCTGCACCCCCACCCAAGACTAAGACTAAAAATCGGATTAGGAACAAGAGGGCAACGAGTCACAAAGGTCCTCCCTAATCCTCCACGACATCGGCCGCCGTTATGGCGCCGGTGAGATTTGCGGTTGAAACGAAGTGTCCGTAATGGCTACGCTCCGTTATCTCCAGGGAAACCTCAACCACTGTGCCAGGTCCCAGGATCTTCTATTCCAAAGCATGGCGCAGTGGTCTATTCACGTTGCCGTGATGGCCGAACCATATTTCATCCCACCTGAGGACAACTAGGTGGAAGACCTCGATAGCTTGGTGGCCTTAGTGTCCCAGCCCGCTGCTGGCGCCCCACACTTTACTAATATAGTGAGGGGGAGGGGGTACGCAGCAGCACATCTCGGTGACGTGATAGTGGTGGGTGTATACGCATCCCCAAACAGAAGTCTCGCCGACTTTGGGAGATTCCTCGGGGATCTACAAATGGTCGTCAGTCGTATTCGGCCTCACCCCATCCTAGTGCTCGGGGACCTCTACGCTAAATCGACAGCGTGGGGTTCCCCAGCCACGAACGGAAGGGGGAGGGCCCTGCAGGAGTGGGCCATTCATACCGGTCTACTCCTTCAGAACCGGGGGTCTGTCAACACGTGCGTGCGGCAGCAGGGTGGATCTTCTGTTTGGGGATGCGTATACACCCACCACTATCACGTCACCGAGATGTGCTGCTGCGTACCCCCTCCCCCTCACTATATTAGTAAAGTGTGGGGCGCCAGCAGCGGGCTGGGACACTAAGGCCACCAAGCTATCGAGGTCTTCCACCTAGTTGTCCTCAGGTGGGATGAAATATGGTTCGGCCATCACGGCAACGTGAATAGACCAGATCGGCCGATACACATTCTTCGTATGGGTCTCTCTGTGCATAAACTAAGAACGATTGAACGTTTAATGTGTTTAAATGATAGTAGCGAGCCCGGCGGACGTCGTCCTGCCTTGATAATAAAAAAATCCTAAAATTAAATCTCGGCGCCACCTATCTGTTCTAATTGTGAATTAAAACCATTCATGAATCCACCTCAGCACTCTAGGAGTTCAGTGACATACACACATACAGAAGAAATTTATATATAAAGAAGACTAGCGGGCCGGTCGGACGTTGTCTTACTTTGATAATAACAAAAAATTGAACCGCAGCGCCCCCTACCGCGTCCAATTGTGAATCTAAACCATTCTTGGATCCACTAGAACACACCACACAAAATTTCGTCAAAATCGGTCCAGCCGTTTAGGAGGAACTCAGTGACATACACACGTACAGAAGAAATTTATATATAAAGATACACCTTAAAAAGACAAACCAAATCGAGTTTATTGTTGGTTATACTGGATGACTGGGTTGTTTTCCGAACCGGTGGTATTTTGACGTTCATAAGCGCCTTCTTAGGAGCTAAAGTAAATAAAGTATTATTGATTTTGATCATTTAGAATATATATACTATTCCCCAGGGATAGATCAAATCTATATTAACGCGAGCGAAGAGGCTACCGAAAGCTAGTATTATTATAATTATTTCATGCATACTTAAAAAGTAAATAGTACTGAAAATTCCGGTAGTCTGGTGGAGGTGCTGTGTCCGTCAGGCTAATAGCGTATTAAATACTTAAATATTAAATACGTACTGGCCATTTCAAATCAAAATAAATTTTGTTTGGCTAAAAATTCTAATTTCAAATTAATTTTATTTTAAAACATGGAATTTGTTTATTGATTAGTGTTACATTTTAGCGGCACAAGCGGCACGCAACATCAACGATACTTACGGAGCTAACACTACAAACCAACGCACCGCCTGTTATTGGTTTGACCGCTTTCGTTATGGGAATTTCGACCTGAAAAATGAACCTCGCGGTCGTCCGAAGACTTTGGCCAACAATGACGAATTAAAGGCGATTGTGGAAGCTGATGGTACACAATCTAAGGCTGAATTAGCAGCAGTTTTCGACGTTAGCGTCAAAACAATATTGGTTCATTTGCGTCAAATTGGCAAGGTTTAAAAGCTTGACAAATGGTTGCCCCACGAACTCAATGATTCCAGCGCGAAGTATCGAGACGTGCCTTGCACTGCTCAACAGACACACAAATGAAGGAATTTTGAACCGCATTGTTACCTGCGATGAAAAATGGATTCTGTTTGATAACCGCAAGCGCTCAGCAAGTTGATTGGATCCTGGTTCAGCACCTAAACAATGCCCTAAACGAAAACTTACACTTAGAAAAGTGATGGTCACTGTTTGGTGGTTTAGCGCCGGTGTGATTCATCACAGCTTCTTACCAAACGCGGTGAGCATTACTGCAGATGTGTACTGTGAAGAACTGAACACAATGATGGAGAAGCTGGCACATCTCCAACCAGCATCGGTCAATCGCTCGTCTCCGCTGCTCGTGCACGACAACGCGCGACCTCATACTGCACAGCAGACGGTCTCCAAGTTGCAAGAACTGGGTTTGGAAGTTCTCCGTCATCCGCCCTACTCTCCAGACCTTGCACCTACAGACTACTACTTTTCCAGAATTTGGATAACTCCTTGGCGGCAAAAAATTCAATACCCGAGAGGCAGTACAAAATGCCTTTGAAGAATTTGTTGCCTCCCGTCTAGCTGATTTCTTTAAGAAGGGCATCAATAAACTGCCACTGCGTTGGCAAAGATGCATTGATTGCATGGGTGATTACTTCGATTAATATAAAAATTCGTTTAAATTTTTTATACAAAACGCCAATTTTATAGGTAAAGACCTAATATATATACTATACTTTTAATTAAAGCCAAATTTAACATATTGCAGTACATCGGACAATTTTGGAAAAAAAAAAAAATTTTCACTTTGAGCAATGTATTTTCTTTTCGAGTTTTTTTCTATAGTTCGCGTAAGGCGAAGGGCCTGTCACCATAAAGAAGGCGATCAAACACAAGCTGCAAACAGAGGAGCGGCGAACCGCGCCCGTATCCACGGCAAACAACACTTGACCGATCGTCTCTTACGAACCCCATTGTCGATTGTATTTTACGAAAAACTTTAAATCATATACTTTTGTTATTTGCAGTCGCTTTAATAACACGTATAGGGAGCATTCCATGCCAAATTGACCACTATTAACCTCGCACCCATATACATTTTTTTGAATTTTTTCTTTTTCTACCTAACCTAAAACGTTTTCCCAAATTTTGCCAATTTTTTTACCTAACCGGAAAAAATGAATTTAAATGGCTTTTGTTTTTAAATAGCCAAATTTTTTTAAAGCTGACTATGACATTAATTGTACTTTTTACAAATAATAGAATTTTTTTTACTAAATGAATACGAAGATAGACACGGTTTTTAAAACAATTTTAATTTTTTTTTATTATCTGTCTGTTCCGGCTAATCTCTCAAACGGTTGGCCTGATTTTGACGGGACTTTCACTGGCAGATAACTGATATTATATGGAGTGATTTATAATATAAAAAATAGGGTTCCGCAAATATATTAAAGAAGTACTACTGTATAGAACCGCGTACGCCTACGTGTACCTTTACACGGAACAACAATTGATTAAATTCCACGTTGAGGATGTCGCGGGTAACAGCTAGTGTAGGTAAAATGTTATAAGAAATTTTGCCTGGAATATTAAAAAAAAATGATTAGGCGTACAAATAATTTTATAGTTATGTGTCGCTCCATCGATATCGACATAGTCGATTATGAAAATAACGTGTCAGGAGTGCTCTCAGACGATGGCAGAGACACGCGCCCGTACGCAATGCTAATGATATACAAATGAACCACGAGACAGCCTGCCACCGCGACCGCACTCAATAAAAATACGACACAGACAGAATAAGACACTAACAAGTTTGCTCTTTTCGATGCAGTTGCAATTCAATCAGTATTTGAACGAACAGTATTGAGTAATAAATACCCTTTTCTGACTAGTAAACATGGTCATCAGTTGCCTTTTACATTTAGAAATGCGGTATTAATGTAACAATTATTTTAATTTTCTAAAATCTACGGTGTAAATAGCTTTGTCCTCGTAAATAACTCATAGAAATGGGTAACTTTTGAAATAATAAAATTCTCACTATGTATTTTTCTTTATGAAATTCAAAATGATTTCATAATAAGATATTGTAATAAACATAATCTTTAGGTATGGTTTGGATATGGGTACGCTTATTATTGACCTATTATTAGTCTACGTATTTTATAATTCGAAATTATAACATATTAAAAAAATAATGGTTCAGACTTGATATCAATTGAATCGATCAGAAGTACAACTCTAAGCTTCTAAGTTAGCGAGTTTTTTTTTAAGTCTCTTGTACATTGACCTCCTTGAATTAATGACATCTTTTGATTTTACTTCAAGATAGGGCTGGTACCTAGTAAATAACGACAATGAACAGTACAAACGTATTTTAATAAGTCTATATGTAGGTGTGTTAATCAAACTGAAATTTATGCTCTCTACACTCGCTAATCCACAAAACGGCTGAACAGATTTTGACGACACTTTATAGGCAGTTATAGGATTTATCAGAGTATTTTCTAGGCGACATGTCATTAATGCTTTCCGATAGTGGTTAAGAAGTTTTTGATTAAATTTAGAGGTAGCCCTTAAACTCGTAAAAGAGTTATAGATAAAAAAACGCAATATAAAAAATAAAGGACAATCAACAAATAATCCAGATAAATCACGAAATTCCCATGAGATAACAAAGCCATTTGCACAAAAACGAAGTTGCGAGCACCAGTTAGTTAATAACAAGATACAGATTTCTCAGTGTTGAAAATCTCCATTACCTTTACACTCTCGTGTTCAATATTTTGTCTCATTACTTACATATGTAATTAACAAAATTGACTATAGCAATAAAAAATTTAATAGGTTTCAAGAATCTGAAGCCCGTGTTCTTTATATTTATTAAACTGACTTAGAGATAGACAAGTAAAAAATCCTTTAAAATGACCAAAGGTAAATTCTGACCGGTATTAGTTCGTAATCATGTTAACAACATCTTAAGACCGCACCGACCGTAATTACGTATTGAGCATAATGAGATTTTAATTGAGGGCATAGCTGATCTATCTCCGGACACCGTTAAGTCTATTACAGTGGTCGACTATTAAGTTACCTAATGTAATTGTTCTGTTGGACATTTTAACACGAAGACAGCGACGCCGAGTACTTTGACGTTTGATATTAACGATTTGCCGGACTGTAAGTTTAAGCGCCATGTCAAGCGAGTTTTGGTAACAAAAGGTTGTTATAGAATGGATCAATATGTGAACGATGGTGATGTCTGGAATTGACTCAACTCTCTCTGCATCCACTAAAACTATTGTAACGTGTAATGTATTTTAAATATATAAACGATCAAAGATGTACCCGATCAAGTCTCTTGCCACGTCTGAAGTTTGAGGCGTGCATCCAGCCAGAATTAAATGATTTTCTGACCTATGATGTCAAATACGGTAAAACTTTAAGGACGAGAGTTCTCAAGAGCAGCTACTGAACACACGCCTATATGTCTTTAAGTAACGGATATATGAATTGTAGCTATTAAATAATGATATCAACTCACCTTCTAATATATTCATAGTATAAATTGGAATTTTCGCTTTATTACTATATTAGCGGGCCCGGAGGATATTGCCCCGCCCTGATAATAAGAAAAATTTTGACAAATTATATACCTAAACCTTTCTCAGAAATCACTTTCTCTACTGGTGAAAACCGCGTCAAAATCTATTCAATAGTTTATCGCGAATAAACAAACAGATAGACAGACAGACGTGGCAGAGGACTGTGTTTTATTATACGTAATGATGATTGCTATTACTAGAGAAAGAATTAAAGGCATAAAACATATTTAGGTCTACAAAATACGTAATACGGAAACATGGAAAGTTTCCACGGTTTGTCATTTGATTAGATTTGTTAAACGACGTACGTTGAGAAGTGCTCGTGAAAATAGGATTCCAGATAGTATATAGCAGTAATTTTCTCGACGATTACAGTTGCTTCTTAATTAGTAACCATTTTATTCAATAACTGACCAGTTTGGTTCTACCGTCTGACTTCGAGCGACATGCAAATGAGGTTGGCGTCAAACGAGGCGCCACTGCTCGCGGCGCCACAGCGTCGACCGTGTCTCGACTAATCACCCTTACAACACGAGCACGATAGACCACATCTGATAATTCGAAAGCGCTCTTCCATATAAATAGAGAATAAAATTCATAACATTTTTAACACTAACTTCTGTCACTAGCTATATCGATTTATTTTTCTAACTAGATATAAACTTCCTTTGTAATATTATTTTAATATTGTACTGTATAACAAAGTGATCGCGCTATACACGATAACAAGTACAATACAAAGATAGTTGGGGTGTAAGGGGTGTCAAATAACATCTAAGACTTCAGACATCCAAGCAAACCTCACCTGCACGTGGTGCGCCCTGCTGAATAACGAACGAGTCAATGGCGAAAGCGGGGTGGTAGGGTTTTACAGCCTGGACTGGGTCCCAACCACCATGTATATGGCGAAAAGGCCCTTCATAGTGATTCGCTTTTGCGGGTCGCGTTTCGGGATCAGCCTGTGCATGTCCAGCTTTTCGCAGGCCGGCATGACAGCGGCGACCGGCGATTGATAGTGTGTCACTCGGTGGTCGCCATTGTTTTTGGATTGTACTGTGCTCTTCCCATCAGGCACAGTGCAGTAATTTTGCCGTGCTCCCATTAAAAAAAAAAAACAAAAAAAACGTCAACGGAGATATAAAAGACACGGAGAGTTGCTTGTAGCCAAACGAATCTAAGTTCATATAACGTTTCACCTGCTGTGACGAAACATACACTTCAAGGGGATTTCTCTTATGGGCATCGCTAATAGCGGCTTACTCGAGCAAGTTTCCCTACTATTACTCACTAAAAAATACTTATATATAAGTTTTTTAACATCATATTTGGTGTCAGTCGTTCGAGCGTAATTAATGTTAGATAGCAGCCGTCAGCGCGCATCCGAAACACGCTCGGATGAACCTACCGCGAGGTGCCCCTTCGCCCAGTGACAACTCGGTCTAATGTCAAATTGCTATTAAAGCATGTACAGTACACGAAATATATTCTCTGTTTAAGATTTCTTTCGTGTTACATGACCATGAGGTTACATATAACATTATAGTAAGATATTAAAATGTATATTTAGCACAGTTAAAATAAAGCCAGTTTGTTAAACATAATTTTAGTTCAGTCGCGTTTTTTTTAATAAAGATTATAGATAAGCTATATGAACTATATCGTATTTCAGCCAGCGATACTTGTTAAACTTGACTAAGGGCAAGTGGAATCGCATGGGAAAAAATCATCGACACATCTTAATAAAGTATTAAACAGGTTTGTCAAAAAGGTTGACGGATATCAAAGAAAACCTTAGAAGAATATTATTTAGTACGAATCATTTAAACTAGTAGATATTAGAATTTGTTTACACAGTCATTGTTAACTTAAAAATTACATCCATTTCACGGTCATTATATAATAATTCGTGAAAGTTTGCGTCTTCTTGAAACGCTAGTTATCTATTATATAATTTTTGTTTAAGGAGTAGTTTTTGAGAATTCCAACGGTTTAATATTGACGTAGGAAGATGAGAATACATTATAAGGTTATATTTCTTAATCTTCAAATATCAGAAAAGAGAGTAAGACGTTACTTGCCTACAATAAAAATAAGAAAAAACATAAAAACTAAAAATCAGGAAACCAGAACTAAACGACTATTGTGCATCGCCACGCTCTATCTTGTTCGATAAGAATGTACCTATTTTGATTCCAACATGTTAATATCTGATACATTAATATTAATTTTTTGAAATTGGTTCTCAAAGTACGTGCTGCGCGACAGCACACTGGCCCTTGATTTCCCTTCTCCTTCTCCAGTGATTTTAGACGACGGAGAATAGAAAGTAAACACTAGCACATAGTAAAAATTAATATATAACAATTAACCAACACTTGGGTTATGAGGTATTTCTAAAATGTTCCTTTTAATTTATGTGTCCTAAGCTGTGAAGGCCCGTCAGGCCAATAGCGTAGGCAGTTCGAAAATCAAAGTGTTTATATTTGTCATTATAAACATATTTTAAGTAAAAAACTAAACCTGTAAGTTAGCTGTAAAACAGAAACAGTTTGAGAACCTCGGTTTTATGACAGATTAATCTTATTGGAGCGATGCAATTCATCGAAGGCGTGTTGACATAATAAAAGCAATATAAAACGTAACGAAGCGTAATGTTCATAAGATGAGTTGACACAGTGTTTTATTACTGTGATAGACATATAATAAGTATACAAATAAGTATTTCAATAATACTAGTGGGCGCCCAGTGGTCGACATTCGACCATAATTCATTGATTTTTTAAAGTTTGAACTTTAATAGGTTTCTTTTTTCAAAGGCTATATATACTTTTATAATCAAAGGTTTTCATCACGACTACTCAGTTATTACCCACTTTCTTTTTTAAATTATATAAACACTTAAAAAAATCTATGTCTAAATGAAAATTGAAATTATTTATAAATTTGACACAAAAAACAGGCAGTTACATAATAAGGTGGTAAGGTTCTCAAATTCTAAGTAAACATAACTTTACGAAACTAAAGAATTTTATCGGAACTCATGACATAATTTTCAATTAATTTTACACGACACCATGGGTGGGTGGTATTTCTGAGTGATATCGAATTAACTGTAGTCTGTACATTATGAGGAATAGTGATGTTGGCAACTTTTTCCTTCTTCACGGCTTACCGTTTAGCGAGTACAAACGTGTGTCTTGTATCAATTAAATATATATAAATACAACAAATTGAAGTGCTTCTTTTATCGATATATGAATCCAGCGACATAAACATTATCAGAGCTAGACAAGTGATATGTCCAGTATCATCGTTTGGAAAAATAATGGATACACAATAGAATCAAATGATGAATACAAGACAAAGATGTTTTTAATACTACTACTTAATCATTTGAAGTGAGTTCACGATAAAAAAAAAACTATAACTTAAAATATTAACATTGACTTTGGTAATATTGCTTTACTTATGACAACGTGAAGCAAAGTGACATGAAGTGAAAGCAGTCCTGTTACCTAAAAATTTTGACATTGAATAAGACCAAAGAGAATAAATATTATTTCAGTGGTTCCATAAATTTACTAAAGTTAAACTATTTATCAACTAATTATTAACGTATATTATGAATTTACATATTATATTATTATAAAATTAACCTGTAATTTGACCAGTTAAATTCAAAGAGTATGTAAGCTTTGATAAATATTATAATATCATACAGTCGAGCATAGCAACCTCCTTGACAACCTTTTTTGAAGTTCTTTATTGACAGATGTCAAAATATCTTTTTTATTTACATGTGTGTATATGTTGTGTAAAATTGAAGCAGTAGTGTGAGTAATGCATATTTTAATTAATTTAATGTAGTTCTAATGCATTTTATATAAAATAAATGGCTTTCTGCACTTCTCCTCCATATAAACTTTAACTATGTCAAATTTCACGTTCATCCGTTTGCCCAATTCCGTTAAATAGGGATACAAAGTTTAGGCTTCACGTATTAATATATATGATACAAATACTAGCTATCGCTCGCAATTTATTTCATATTATAACAATGAAATAAAGGGTAGTTCTTGTTACAGTGATGTTTTATATTGAATAGATAGCATAATAAAATACTTAGATATGTCAACCTTCATAGTTTCAACCGATTTTGGAGTTTATCGTTTAAATATAAAATCCATTTGTCTCTAGATATGTATACACACAATGAAAATACAATTATTTTGGGGCTCAACCACGTAAAAACAAATGAACGTACCGGCATATGACGCATAATAATTAGATGCTTAATTTTATCGTAAATGGTTCTAGTCCATCTATTTTTTTTTTATTCGATCGTACCTTTACTATTTTTTTAATTTCCAAAGAAGCGGGCAAGAATCAGCTAGATGTACATAGTATTTTTTTTTTATTGTACAGACCAATCTAAAAACAATGGCGACCACCGAGTGACACACTATACATCGCCGGTCGCCGCTGTCATGCCGGCCTGAGAAAAGCTGGATATGCATAGGCTGATCCCGAAACGCGACCCGCAGAAGCGAATCACTATGACGGGATTTTTCACCATATACATGGTGGTTGCGACCCAGTCAGGCTGTAAAACCCTACCACCCCGCTTTCGTCCTTCCCTCGTTCGTTATTCAGCAGGGTGCACCACGTGCAGGTGAGGTTGGCTTGGGTGTCTCAAGTCTTATGATGTTATTCGACACCCCTTACACCCCTAATGGAATAAGAAGCAAGAAAAAATGAATTCTATACATTACTATGCAGTTTCAAAGTATTACACAAGCTCACACATTTAAAAAAAAAAAATTTATTCTTTTTTTTATAAGGGTTTGGTCACAAAGCTACCATGCCACCCTTATTGGAAGGCGTATATAATAGATACTACACACATATAATCGCAATTTACCTCCTATTGATAGCAACATTGGCTAACCTATACAGAATCCTGGCTTCATACGACAAAGGTGAAGCTAAAATGCCGTTACAGACCCCAACGCAACGTAAATCCTTGGCTACTGTTAGGCAGTAACTCTCGCCTTTCTGCTTCATTACGAACACATTCTACAATTATATGATAAGCATCTTCTACTCTATTACACTCAGTGTACAGAGGTGATTTGTGTAATTTAAAATAAGTATTAAGTCTATAAGTTTTATGATACATAAATTAATTTAAATACATTTTTTTTTATAGATCATGAAGTAGCTCACAAGCGTGACACTTGATGGAGTACACTTAATGTTATATGGTCATTGGAGCCTATGGAGAAACATCAAAGGGACCCTTGTCTTGAGCAGTCATATTAGTCAGGTTGCTACCCCTGAAGACTGAATGGGATAGTTGGAGCTTTGATGCTCCCGCTGTAGAGTCTTGCACAAAACATTCTTGTAATTTGAATGAACTTCGAAAATTATGAACCGACCAGCACACTTTGTATAGCGATTTCAACCAACTGTAATATTCCTTGTTAAACATTTGGCGGCCCATTCAATGGTGACAGATCCTCAACGGTAGAAATATACACCCGACCATAAAAAATATTTCAAGAGGCTTTATAGTAGGTAATAAATAATTTCTAAATAATCTAATGCAACACAAGGAAAAATTTCCGCGGCAACTAATTACCTAATTACCGGTTGACAGGTACTATCGGCAGAAATACCAACGATGAATTAATAAAATATGGTACCTAGTGTAATTGATATTACAACAGAATATTATACACATCTAAGTTATATGTATAAAGAAGTATGTTATTTGTCTCATAGACTACACATTGACACAGAAGTCTGCATATAACTCTAAACCTACTGCAAAATCCTAACTAATATTAGAAATGCGGATATGAGTTTTTCACGCCCTGACTACTCAATCGATCATCGTGTAATTTTACATACATACTGTAAGAGGCACAGAGAAGAGCATAGGGAGTCTTTTACTCAGAAAAAATGCTTATACAAAGACTTTTCACGTTTGGCCGAAATTATATTTGTAATCTTTCGCGCATAAACATCGTCAACGTAACATCATTATAACTATATAACGCAATATTAACACCCTCCGTAAGTCCTCGTAATAAAAGCGGCGATATTACTACTTATAAGAGAACTGACCTCGACCGAGTGAAGAAATCTCTAATCGAAGACGGGGCGCGCCTGGGACTCCGGGCATAAATCAGTCTCCCCTCGCGATGACGCCCGGCGGAGCCTTCAATTTGGCACATCCTTAAAATGACACACGAGACGAGCGCCCCTAACGACACGACCAGCGTCGTTTCTCGTACCGCGCATATAAATAAAATCGCTCACGTATCATTATTATTTACGCTATATTATATACTAGCTGTGCCCGCCGACTTCGTCCGAAGAAATAAGAAACAGTGGCTAATAAAGTCATCTGAATGTATTAAGTCCATATACTTATATACTTTTCTCTCGTACTTTAGTCGCGTCGTCATTAAAATTACAATAACTTTTGATAGAGTAAACGGATTTTAATAAAACCAAGACTAAATGCGAGTTGGTAGTGAGTGGTAGTGAGTGATCCATACCAAAAATGCAAAAACGTTAAAACAATACATTTGAATTCCTTATAGATTAAGAATTTTAATGGTGGTAGAGCCACGCTGAAACTATTATTGGTTTCAGCATGAATGGGTCGGCTCGCCCGGGGTAGTACCATCCTCTCATCTAAAACCGACGTGAAGTAACAGTGCTTGCATTGTTGCGTTTCGTTCGGTCAGTGAGAGCGCCGGAGACCCACCTCCCCTCCCCTCTCCTCTCTCCTCTCCCTTTCCTCCCCTAACCCTTCCCTCCAAAAGATGGCCACGCACTTGCGACTCCTCTGGTGTTGTTAGTGTCCATGGACGGTGGTGATCACTTAACAGCAGGTGACCCACGTGTTCGTTTGCCACCTATGACATAAAAAAAAAGAATATAATTTTCAAAGATTCCTAGCAATATATCGCATATAAAACTTTGGTTATTATTCAGTTATAAGATAACATTGTCCATGTAAAGTCAGTTGTCATTTTTATGTCTCTTATAATTCTGGTCTGGTCAGCCGTAGTACGCGCACCACGTCAAAACTACTGAATAGATCTGATCGCTTTTTTTAGTTTTAATTCCTAGACACTTGGTATTTGACAAAACTTATATATCTTCATTTAATAAAAAAGTTACTATCTGTCTGTCTGTCTGAGTGTGCTGCGTGGGAGCAGCAACGTCGCACTCTGGCTGCGGCGGTAGGGCAAGACCTCTCACTGCCGAGCGTGGTTGCGGCCATGCTCGGTAGTGAGGATAACTGGAATGCAATGGCCTCCTTCTGCGAGGAAGTCGTCTCGCAGAAGGATGCGGCGGAGAGGGTCCGTGAGCAAGATCCTCAAAGTGACCCTCTCCGCCAACGGAGGACAGGCAGGAGGAGGTAGCAGTTTGACCGCCTCCTCCCAACGTAGCTGGACCTAGGGAAGATGGGTCGGGGGGCCCATCTTCCTAGTACACAGGTCCGGCGGACGGAGGAGACGGCCGGTGTGTACCCGGCTGTCTCCTAACAGGACGAGGCCCGGCGGCAGCAATATCGCTGCTGGGCCAACCGCTGGCGCGGCACGTTGAAGTCTATAGAGATCTCGTGCCGCCCCAACTTAGCGGTAGACGAACACCGTGGGGTTTTAGTCCGTGCGAGACGGACATAACCCACCCTCTCCCCCAAGAGGGTGGTGTATCCATAAGAGATATCCCAACGTAAAAAAAAAGGAGGAGTAGTCGGGGAACATTGTTTACAAAGAAATGTTCTAAGCAGAGTAAAAATTTTCTTTGCATCTCTTAATTTTTTTCCTCTCTACATGAAATATATTATTAAGACAATATACAACGCAAACGAAATCGCGGATATCCGCTAAATCATAATAAAAATATCAGCCAATAAATATTCCACTATTGGGTAAACGTCTTTTTTTGTGCGGTGCGCTGTGTGGGAACAAGCTCAATGTTGACGGCTACCCACCCCCACACAACGCGTGGACCTTTTGAAACGCTGAAAAATCGAAGCTAATAAATTTCTTATTACATAGTTGATACTAAGAGAATATTACTTCAACCTTTAGGTTTGCTAGCAATAGTTTAGTCTTTCACTATCAACCATAGAATTCCTAATCTATATAAATACAAATCCATTGTTGAATGTATGTAAGCGTATCACTTCAGAAACTATTAGGATAATTACTGTTTTGCTGTCAGGATAATGTTTTGGTAAAAAAAATGTTTAAAAATCATACGGAAAATTAAAAAATCTGTGTTAAAAAATCTCCTTTAAAAAATTGAATGAGTGAGTCATAAGATAAGGAAATCTTCAGATACATTGTCAGAATTGACGTTAATTTCTCATTACTGCAATTTTATTTCACCACATGATTGTACCGTACAGGATGTACTAGAGTAAAAATCGAGTAAAATAAAAATGCTAAATGGATATTTGTCAATTTTAAATATTGCTTTTTTATTTAATTTGATGTTATTATTGATAACAGTAACATGGTTATCCATGCGGTAACATATAACTACTTATATTTTTACAGTTACTTATATTTTTAGGTGGTAGAGCCATGCTGAATCTATTACTGGTTACAGCATGACTGGGTCGGCTCGCCCGCGGTAGTACCACTCTCTCATATAAAACCGACGTGAAGTAACAGTGCTTGCATTGTTGCGTTTTGTTCGGTCAGCGAGAGCGCCGGAGGACCACCTCCCCTCCCCCTTCCCTCTCCTGAAACACAGGATGGCAACCCACTTGCGACTCCCCTGGTGTTGCAAGTGTCTATGGACGGTGGTGATCGCTTAACATTAGGTGACTCACATGTTCGTTTGCCTCCTATGATACAAAAAAGAAAAAAAAATGTCTCGATTATATGAAATTTACTGAACAGTTTCAATGGACCTTTATTTGTAACTCATCAAATAAATACAGTTCGTCGCATAGTGAAACCAATCGAGGCGGCGGTGTGGTAGACAAACTGTCGGGGCGGACCTTAATTGGCGGTCGCGGAGATTTATGCGGGGAACCTCTCGTACAACCGCATATTCGACCCGTCGCACCACAGCGACCTCTCTGATGGGCAACCCTTGGCAAACGCAGACTTATTAACACATTAGCAAAGTGTTACGGTATCCCTTTAAAGCATATCGAATTAACTAAATACAAGTATAATGAGTGCTTACATAGAGGCAATAAGAGGCGTTCCTAACTTTCTTTGATCAGATGACAAACGTTCCTCTGGCATTTGTTCAATCTGTTCGAATATATCTATACAAAATAAAATGATAAAGGTCTGCTATTTTGCGCACATGACATAAATAAAACTACTGTTTATATCTCGATCATTTTTTTTTTGTGATTTACTGTTCAAACTCTTAGCCCCTTGACATCTAAAAAATACTACAATATCTTTATTTAACATCAAAATTATTAAAGTTTTTAAAAGCAATTATAATAGGCTAAAAAAAAATTAACTGTGATTTGCTTTCATTTTTTAAAATATTTTTTCTGTGCCTAAATTACTTGCTAAGTTAATAAGCAATGTAGATGAAATCGCGTATATCAACCAATTATAAAATATATACATACTTACATCAGCGTAACGTTCAAAATTATTATTGTATTCATGAACTGTGAATGTCATATATATTAATACGTGAAGCCTAAATTTTGTTTCCCTTTTTAACGGACTTGGGCGAACGGATGAACGTGAAATTTGGCATAGTTAAAGTTTATATGGAGGAGAAGTGCAGAAAGCTTTTTACTTTATATACAATGCATTAGAAGTACATTAAATTAATTAAAATATGCATTACTCACACTAATGCTTGAATTTTACACAACATATACACACATGTAAATAAAAAAGACATTTTGACATCTGTCAATAAAGGACTTCAAAAAGGTTGTGAAGGAGGTTGCTATGCTCGACTGTATGTATTATTTTACTCTTACGTTCCAATTACCCTTTTTCATTCTACATTCAACAATTATATTAACCCTAATAAAATTCGAAATTAAAAAAATCAATGAACTATGGTCGAATGTCGACCTCTGGGCGCCCACTAGTCTTTATTTAATGGTTCATCTTATAGTCAAACATTTATTGTAGTTTTTGAATTCCTTAAACAATGAAATCAGATTGTATATCGTAAACACATAACATACATCAATATTATAAGAAAATTATGTAATTAAATTCAAATCGTTTACTATATTATATCGGTTTATTTAGTGTCCACTTAATTGAATTTTAACCTCATACTTTGTTTCATGCCTCATGTAGTCAAACATATACTCGTATTAAATCCTGATGAAAGACATACGATTTTAAAAACATACGTACCCGGTGTAATTCAGTGGTTCAGTGGTTTTCCAGTCAAAGCACTTTAGTGAACAGACAGACACAGAGATGTTGCCTTTATAATACGTAAAATTAATGGGAGATCTCAACGTAAAAACGTTCTGTAGAGCCACGCTGAAGCTATTACTGGTATCAGCATGAATGGGTCAGCTCGCCCGGGGTAGTACCATCCTCTCATAGAAAACCGACATGAAGTAACAGTGCTTGCATTGTTGCGTTTCGTTCGGTCAGTGAGAGAGCCGTAGGCCCACCTCCCCTCTCCTCTCCCCTTCCTCCCTTTCGTCTAAAACACAGGCTGCCAAGGCACTTTCGACTCCCCTGGTGTTGTATCTATTGAGTTGCAACAGTTGGGTCACCTGATGTTAAGTGATCACCACCGTCCATTGACACTAGCAACACCAGGGGAGTCGCAAGTGCGTTGCCGGCTTGTGTGGGGAGGGGAGGGAAAGGAGAAAGGGGAAGAGAAAGGGGGAAAGGAGGTGGGCCTCTGGCGCTCTCACTAACCGAACGGAACGCAACAATGCAAGCACGGTTACTTCACGTCGGCGTTCTGTGAGAGGGTGGTACTACCTCGGGCGAGCCATTCATACTGAAACTAGTAATAGCTACAGCGTGGCTCTACCACCACCTTCGTAAATATATTCGTATATTCGTAGATATTGAAGAATCAGGTTATCATCGAAACTTATAATGTACAATGCAAATTTAAAATTCATTA
Source organism: Antheraea pernyi (assembly GCA_015888305.1). NCBI lineage: Eukaryota > Metazoa > Arthropoda > Insecta > Lepidoptera > Saturniidae > Antheraea > Antheraea pernyi. Next base: position 34,536 of record MU159081.1, on the reverse strand, counting down.
TTACAACATTTAGTTTTAACGACACAATTTCAGAGATACTTTAGTACAGGTTTGTTCCCAAGGAATACATCACATTTACATTAAAGCGAGCGAATCCGCAATATAATACTATATATTCATAACAGGACAGAACTGACCACTAGTCCGTTCACAGATACAAACAAACAGCTCATTAAACCTTCACGAAGCTTGATTAAATACCGTATGCGGTTATCAAAATGAGTACCGGGTAATCTGCTTTATACCGGTGAACTGAATACGTTATATGATACAAAGTTTATCCAGTCACGTTTTATAACATTCATTAGCCATTAAATTTCTACAAATACTCGATATTAACTAGTTTCTGAGAGAAATAAAGGATTACATAATAACATAATAGTAATCATAAAAAAATACGGTTACTCCTAAAACAATTAATTATTGCAAAATATACTACAAAGTCATTGATTGACATATATAAACCCAAGACACACAGTCTCGAATAAAAGTAGCTCAAAACCGGCTGCAAAAACTCCCCAATATACATACGTGGTTATAGTTATGCGAATATCTTATGATTTTGCAAATTCAACCTTACCTGAATAATTTAAAATTGTTTTTACAATGACGCAAGCGACACAAGACTATTTGAAATGACTGCATAATCCAAAATTATACACTAATTTTTGTGTGATGGCTGTGAGACGTTAAGTATGCTGTGCATCTTGGGTTTTTGTATATCAATGCACAATGTACATTACACATAATTACTAATTACTGAACTTGTTACCTATTATTACTTTGTATCAACAAAATTTGAATATTTTTGTGATCAGATTTCAGATTTAATGTATTATATAATAATTTCGTATATTTCTTAATTGGTTTTGATATTACAAGATAAAAAGTATTAAGAGGTTGACAACCAATCTCTTAGCTAATATTAATACTTCTTGTAGAGCGAATTTCCGGAGAATAGCTTAGGAACAAGGTGATTAGTGTCTTAGCACTGTCACTTATGCAGCTATAAAGCAATACAACGGTGATGGGTAGCTTAATCGAAGACACCCGAATCCCCTTAAATGGCCGTCGGGTATTCTCGTCCGGTTACCAGCCGACACGACGGCGTATTTCAGGGCAGCTTTTCATAGATGGCTAACCTACTACTACATCTACCAACACCTGTGTCTGCTATACCGACGTAATTAGTGGGTTCATCCATAGGGCCGTGGACGCTTCGGCACGGGACATTGTGGATTATAATGTTTAACACGGCTAATAAACAAGAAAATTTAGCCGCCATAAAGATAATATCCTCAGTTAAAAAAACCGATCTAAAATGTAAAATAATAACAATAGTTACAACGATGTGTGGCAGAACTAAAACAAAAACGAAAGCAAAAAGGTGCGGACCTAGAATCTGCAGAAAAAAGAACTTGGGTGCCCTGCAACCTACCGTCGGCGCCACTGATGATACCCTTTCACCAATGCTATGCGGGGTGGTAGGGTTTTACAGCCTGACTGGGTCGCAACCACCATGTATATGGCGAAAAAGCCCGTCATAGTGATTCGCTTTTGCGGGTCGCGTTTCGGGATCAGCCTGTGCATATCCAGCTTTTCGCAGGCCGGCATGACAGCGGCGACCGGCGATGGACAGTATGTACTCGTTGGTCGCCATTGTTTTTGGATTGTACTATGCTTACCATCAGGCATAGTGCAGTCACTTTGCCGTGCAACTATAAAAAAAAAAAATGCTTCATTATTATACATAAAAATAATAAACTCCAAAACGCTTTGATCAGAAACCCTATGAAGGACGGTATATTTGTTTTTTATGTAAAAGGTTTTTATACAACTCGTGAGTGGTTGAATTATAAATATACATTAAATGCAATATTATTACAATAAAAAAAAACATATCATGATTTTCATTCCATTCAGTTTTACAGATAAATGCTATGCTGATACCTTTCTTGCTAGAATAAACTGTATATTTAGTGCTCTTAAAAAATCTAAAGCGGAATTTACATGCGTTACTAATAAACTTACGAGTATGTGATTCTTACTCATAATACATTCAACGAGGTCGAGCGACAAGCAGCCAGAATATTGCATATTTTAATATCAATCAAAAATTCATTTTGTCATCCACGTACACCATTTTATTACATGCGGATATAAAAAGGTAAAAATTTGTTTTAAAACGATGGAGAAATTACTTTTGTTATTTAAGACAGTTTATATATTTTTCTTTAGATAACATTAACATATCAATACGATACATTTCAGTTTTAATTATTTAGTAGTAAAGTCGGTGCGTTGTAACCAAGTTATTTGTGTACTGATTTATTCATTTAAAGATTTGTATGTAGGAATTCATTTCATTTTGGTTGCGGTATTGTCCCTTATTTCAATTTAGATATATTAAGGATGATTTTAAAACCGTGTTAGAAGGTATTCTAATAAAACAAATGATTGTCATTTAAATGCGATGTTTTGTGAAGCTTGTACATATGAAATTCTACGAGTCTTATTTTCTTAGTATTAATTATATAAATTATCAATTAGTATCATAAATCTTAAGCGATGATGGTTCACTGGTGAACACGTTAAAACATGTGTTTGTGGTGCTTGTACATGTGGAAGATAGCGAGCGGCGAGCTTAGAAAAATTCCTACCACCATAGTATGGTTTTATCACGTTGATTTACTTCACCGAAGGTTCCAGATAATTCGCAGGAATTCCAAACCAGATCGATAGTCGCGGTGACGGTAAAGCATCGTGACGAGATAATAATACAGTGGTAGGAATTTTTCCAAGCTTGCCGCTCGCTTGCTAACACGCTCAAGTAGAAAATCCATCATCAAGCACCTATAGGTGTGTTCTAGAAGTAGCACTTGAGAACCAGTCCGTCTAGGTTTAACGTGATATGAGATTATGGTCCAACGCTGAAACCTATGAATTAATTATTTACTATTGTAATGAACAAAAGTATAATTCTGTAAGCACTGTGATTATTTATCCGATATCCGACTTCGCAATAGCAATGAATGTCCGATTAACGACATCTTGCCTTTTATAGGCCGAACTCTCTAATAATCGGATGCGTTGGAGCGGTATCAGAAGTAGATTTTTAAATCATTTGAATATCGTTTTACTTTATAAAAACATTATAAAGACCATATTAAATCATTAATATTAATTATAAAAACAGAAATCATTACACTATTGTGCAAAGAATTTTATTTATGAATATATAAGAGGTTTAAGTGATGAAATGACAGGAAAGAGGAGAGAAGAGAGGAGAAGAGGAAAACATATTGTGCCGACCCTGCTTTAAGTCATAATATAACTATAATGTACTGAAAACGATAGAAGTTGAAATGACGATATATAAAATTAAGCGGTCGAGACTACACCGTCCCGTTCAATTACGTATGAAATTATCACACGAAACGCCAACAAAATGAAATCGAAAAGTTTTCGTAATCCAAATATCAAGTGCGATCGAGCGTAATGATATCGAGTATAATCACTCCATAAAAATAGAAATATCCTATAACAAAAATCCGATGGTTATTAATTGTATGAGTAAATACTTTATTGCACTTTTTAGTTTGTACATTGGCGAGCTTAATGCCACAAGGCATTTTCTCCCGGCTAACCAGCAAGACTGTTATCAAAAGTAAAAGGTATTATATGTAGTGCAAATATAAAAGAAGCAATAGAAAAAGTTCGTATTCGTCGAGAACCACTTGAAACTATACAAAAACTTTGCTATGCCACGCGTCGTTTTAAATATTCAAAACGATTTACGAATAAAACCAAGATTTACAATCAAATATTACAGAACCAGATATAAAAAGATTACAACAACATATTTGAAAAATAATACATTGGTTCATATTCGAAAATAAACGTATTTCCTTCGCAATATTGACCTATAAGAAAATCTGTGATCCAAACGAAAAAGCAACAATAACATCCGCTATCACTGAGGCGCGATTAAACTGGATTAATTAGTTTCCTCTGCTAGTTTCCTCCGCTATAAGTAGGTGGCTACTTACACCTACAGATGACGCTCATTATCTACAAGCTACTGTCGTTTCCTGAGACATAATCTTATCCGTTAGCTGGTCAAGTGTAACATTATAGGTAGGTATTTCAATAAATAAAACCTGTTTTCACAATAAAAATCCCAAATAAGAAAAAATAACAGTCAATGAAACAGTATGAAAAGTTTTTATTCCGATTTTATACTACTCCGATTTCTTAGTTATCGAACCTTTTGTTGCTTATTTGATTCCTTTGCAAACAGGATATGAAAAGCGATCAAGGACAGATTCATATTCACAATATACTCGTAAATGTAAATATGATAAACGTATTTGTAAATTTACAAAGTATCTTTTAATAGTTCTAACTTTCAAGAAACGAGCGTATACTTCTATAAAAGCACGGCAACGCACTTGTGACTCCCCTGGTGTTGCTAGTGGTGACCCGTCTGTTCGTTTGCCTCCTATAAAACTTCAGTTAAATGAGGATAGCCTAATAAGCCGTAAATATGCAGATACATTTTATCTACTGTAAGTACCAAAAGCGATAAAGGTTCTAGTAATATTTTGATAAGAAATGTAATACTACAGAATGTGTATTGTAAATACAGTATGCAATTAAATGTATTTATGGTTCACTAATTTGGCAATAATGGCTTCCCCATAAAAGGTGTCGCTTTATTTTAATAAGTTTAAGAAAAACAATCGTGCCATACATTATCTCCCTGTAACTAACAATGTATGCAGCGTACGCCGAGATGGCAGTATGTAGTTCTTACCCCACATACCGTCATACTTTGGTTAATGAAAACAATATCTTTATAAATGATTGAATCCGTATTAAAAAGTATACACTTATAATATTGACTTACCTTAACCAATGTCGCTTTGCAATGGCAGTGTGGCAGCAAATCGCGTCGTACTGATCAGCAATCCACACTATTAAGATGATGTAGAATGCGGTGGTTGTGTCGTTGAAAAACTCTGACATAATCGCCTCCATACCTGTAAAGAGAACCGGTATTTTATATATGCATAAACCAGTTTTCTTCGTCAAATCACTTGCATAAATATATTATTTAAGTAGCAGCCCGCCCAATTATTATTATTTTTATTAATATTTATTATCACGGCATTATTGCAATTATCACGGCAAAATGACTGCACTATGCCTGATGGTAAGCACAGTACAATCCAAAAACAATGGCGGCCACCGAGTGACACACTATCCATCGCTGGTCGCCGCTGTCATGCCGGCCTGCGAAAAGCTGGATATGCATAGGCTGATCCCGAAACGCAACCCGCAGAAGCGAATCGCTATGACGGGCTTTTTCGCGATTTACATGGTGGGTGCGACCCATTCAGGCTGTAAAACCCTACCACCCCGCTTTCGCCATTGCCTCGTTCGTTAAATGTAGCTAGAAATGTCTTGAGTATGAAGGTGGAAGGATATAGGAGTAAAGGAAGACCGAAAAAGGTATGGGGATGGATTGTGTGAAATATGTTATGTGTATAAGAGGTGTGAATACTGAGATGAAGTCTGGAAAAGGAAAACATGTTGTGCCGACCCTACTTAGGTGGGATAAGGATAAGAAGAAGAATATTACAGACAATTATTAGAATGAAAATGACAAGACAATAGATTCTTCAATATTCTTTTCATAAACGAACACATACATTTCAATAACATAATAGAAAAATTTATGAAGATGATTAGATAATTAGATATATCCCACGGGTACCATACATTTTGTTTTTTATTAAATATACCCTGTGTCCTTTCCTGTACCACCGCCACGTGTGTGCATACTTTTATGATGATTGAGTAGTTAATACTTGAAAACGTAACAATAAAACCTGCTTTCGCGTTTATAATATTAGTATGGATAAGGATTTTTCATTTAATATGTTTTACAACTTTCATTATAAGATTGTGATTGTCATTTTAATCTTCCAGTTTCGTTTTGCGAAGTGAACAACATTATGAAACGCCGTACAGCGCTGTGAGGGTCGAGGTTATTCGTGTCGACGCGCCGCATTAAATATCGCGGGTCATGTCTGACATACACCGGAGACAAGTACTCGGGTGTCGCACTAATTAGGTGCCGACAATTACAGTCTAACGACCGACATTGGAGCTTGCGACCAGGAGCTTATTAACCGCGTACGTGCATCGAGACGCTATACCGTGCTCGTGGGCCATGAACGATTCATTCCTGTATGGTAAGATTGCACATTTGTGAAATCTTTTTGATAATAGTTATTTTTAAAATGGACCGATTCGTTTTTTGACTTTCTTTTTTTGAAATTCTGATCCGCAACCTTTTTGTGTGATAAAAGTGGTGGGGGTAGACACTGTGTCGGGCAGAGTGTTGAAAACACCGATTCTGATCACTGAAGTTAAGCAACGTCGTCGGTCAATACTTGGATACTTGCTTGACGTTGGCAATTTGTTAATATAAACTATTTAATAAAATATTTATCTGAAATACCATAAGTTTTACTTCTATCGTGGTGTGTCTTTACGACACACCCTGTTCTTTTTTCAAGCCTGGTATTTTTTCACAAAACGGGATCCTTTCCATTAGACGAATGTTTACTTAATAATTATTATTGCAATAAAGAACAATACGAAGTTTCCTAACAGTGTATGGAATTTTACTTGTATTGTTTGTTTGATAGATGAAAACATTTTCCATATTATAATACTTTGTATTTGAAAATTAGCTTAACTAAACGAATATAACTCAAATACTCCAGTTTCTTCATTAGGCACTACTATATGGCAGAAACGGTTACATAGATTCTACATTTGTTTTTCTTGAAGAGATTTTAGATACATACTGCCACCTGCCCACACCGGCGTCGGGTGGGGTGTGCTAACGAACATAATGAGTCCAAATCTTCCCGTTACAGAAATACTATATAATGAAATATAACTATTTTTCAAGATCTCCATGACATTTTCTGCCTCACTAACTCACATTTTTATATGGATATTTTCGAAACCCCAATTTTTAAATATCTCTTACGATATTTCTTTCATAAAAAAAATTGCAACCGCAACCATAAAATAATTAGTCAAATGGATACAGTATCTCTGAAGTGATGCGCTTACATACATACAATTTAATTTTATTTATTTCGATATATACTCAACTGAATCTATAATTATTATTTTTTATATTATAGGGGGCAAACGAACAGGCGGGTAACTGATGGTAAGTGATCACCGCCATCAATAGACACTAGCAACACTGGGGGGGTCGCCAGTGCGTTGCCAGCCTGTGTTTGGGGGAGAGGGGTTGGGAAAGTGGAGAGGAGGGGGAAATAGGGGGAGGTGCTCCTCCGGCGCTCTCACTGACCGAACGAAACACAACACATGCAAGCAATGTTGCTTCACGTCGGTTTTCTGTGAGAGAGTGGTACTACCCCGGACGAGCTGATACCAGTAATAGCTTCAGCGTGGCTCTACCACCTACTGAAAAATTCTATTAAACACCTATATTAAAATTCAAGAGGATACCATCGTATTCCGAAACTAATCCATGTGACGACACACATAAAATCGGAACACCGAATTTAGTGCATAAACCTGTTTCGTAGCAGACTATAACTCAATCGAAAGCCGCCAACTGTCCAGCGGCGGTGGTAGGGGCGTGTCCTATTTGCATTTTGATGAGTCCTGACACTGATACAATAAACACGCCGGGAGTGCTATCGGGGACTTGACACCCGTTCCGTAGGAACCAACCGCGTTTAACCGTATCACTCATTATCATGTTCAGGTAATTACTTCTAACTTTGTAATCTGGTTTACTTTAATACCGACAGTGAGCTAGGAAGGGACATATTATTATAGGAAGATCATTTTCATTAATTATCGATTTTATAAAAGACTAGCTGTGCCCGCGACTTGATCCGCGTGGAACATTATGTAAAAAAAACCGTCATTAATAATCATCTGAATGTATCATTTCCATTTACTTATCTACGTTTCTCTCGTACCGCGTAGTCAATAAAATTACAATAACTTTAATATAGTCGATCGATTTTAATGAAAAAGCTTTATGAAGGTGAAGTTATATCATGAACGTAGTACTTTAGCAGTAACACATGTCCAAACAAACCGACAGACAGGCAGACATTTCTAAAAATGTTTGAAACGTATTTTATTACTTACTAGCGGGCTCGGCTGACGTTGTTCCGCCCTGATAATAAAAAACCTTGACAAATTATATAACTAAATTCCTCACGATTCACTGTATGTACTGGTGTAAACCGCATGTAAATCCGTTCAGTAGTTTTTGAGTTTATCACGAACAGACAGACAGACGTGGCAGAGGACTTTGTTTTATACTATGTAATGATTCCTAGACACCATTTTTTTTCCACAAAAATCTAAGAAGTACAGACACGTTAGATTTACATTATTATTAGATGTATAAAAGATTAGCTGACCCGGCCTTGGGTCGCTCTAGCTCAGTTGAACACGTTCAATCGAAATTATTATAAAATATTTGATATTATGCGGTAATGAGTCTGCCTAACAACTATCGGTGTAAAGAACGGAAAATTAAATTAAAATTTGATAGTGATTAAAGAGTATTTAGAAAATGAGTACTTATATACATTTTTTATAGCTCGAAGACATAAAAAATCGATTTTTTTTTAAGTAAATAAACCGTACTCATTCGCTTCGTTTAGGACACCACTGAACGGTATAAAGAACACTCAAGTTATCAAAGCAATTTTTAAAAGAGATAGACGCTTATTCTTTCAGAAGCCCTACTAAAAGTTGCTATAAAGTAGCTCTGTAAAACATAATATAAAAATTAATTAACGGACGAATAGATGTTGACTGATACTTGTAAAATAAAAAGTCACCGGCATTTACCTATTCAGCGGAGCATGCGACGTAATCCTGAGCGAGACGAGTAAACAAATTACCCGGCCCGAGTCGGACCCGACGCGACGTGCCGCCAACATTGCGCTATTAATTTTAATTCCCACGTAACGCAAAGATCGCAAGAAACGGAAGAAAGGCACGCGCCATTGACATCGGCTCCAGAATCAATGTAAAATTATCAAAATATAGTAAAAAAAAACTACAAGATCTGGTGAAGTTTTTTAACACTTAATTATACAGTTGTTGCTAGCATTTGCGTGTAGGTTTAAACAGCGACGCACGAGTAGTTTCAACAAATAAGTGTATTCATTAGTACCTTATACTGTATAAGTGAGCATTGAGGTAGTTATATGGTGGGTTAAGGTTCCAAATATGTTGCTGATGATAAACATCATTTCACACACTGTTAGTATATATATAACTCTGTAAAATTGTATATGTATTGTATATGTATAAATAAATAAATAAAAATAAATAAAATATATCTAATGTATACGTTACATGTTTTTGTAAGTGACGTCCGTGTCGTACTTATATTTGTTTTTAAAGAGCATTTCTATAATTGTGCAGGGTCTAACAATTTTATATTTCTTTAATACAATTATTTCAAAAAACGCGTACGGAGCTGCGGGTACAGCAAGTTGTAAATAAAAGTAACGGATAACCGGTAGTCAACAGCATAATAATGTCATCAATAATGAGTTATCCACTGCGTAGTCGCGTAGAAATAATACATCATATTACCAGTTGATCACTATTACCTCTAAATCGTTAGTATTCACATATACATATATGTTTATAATCGCTAGATTCTAACTTCCTAACTAATATTACAAATGCAGATGTGTCTTGTTTTAGTTTCTTTGTTTGTTTTGTTACGCTTTACCCGCGTTAACTATTCAATCGGATCATCTTAAAATATTGAATGTACGTTGTCAGGAGTACAAAAAAGTACTGTTCCCGAGGGATAGATCAAATCCATATTAACGCAAGCGAAGCTGCGGGTAAAAGTCGGTTACACTGTACTGTAAGTCACTTTTCTAACTGTATTTAGTGTAAGCCCAGTTTCAACTAAATCTAGTTTAGGTCAGATCGTTTGTCGTATCAACAAAAGAAACAGTTCAGATTAATCAGTATTGTCTAAGCAAACCCACTTTCAAAGAAGTTTTGAAATAATCATGTTAGCACTTGTACTATCTATACTTTATCACATAGAGAATTCTAATAACATTTGCTTATTATTGACCGCACTATACTCTCTGTGAACTGTCTATTGTTTAAAAAAAGTAATGGACTAGTACGTTCGCACTTTTAAAAGTTAGTGAAATAATAACATTCATTTTAAAATTCATACCTTTTATGAATTTACATGTTATTGGCATGCATATCTTTTTAGCATAACATTTTATTAAACTGAAATAAACAAAAGCTTGGAGTATCAGTGTTCGACAGGCATCGCGGTGAAACGCTCGGGGGTGTCAGTAGCATGCAGCCGGACCGCATGTGGTCTCCGGGAAGATTCTCAAATAACATTACAATCGATGGATTTATTACAGATCTGTCTGACTACTTGTCTAATCGTCGCTAACAACAGATATAAAAAACACCTAAACCTCAGTAACTACGTGTGCAAAAGTTTTAAAAATATATAGATTAAGATCATTAAATTTAACATAAAATTTTTAATGAAATAGCTCATGGCCGCCCGTTTCGTTGGTCATTAAAACAATGATAAAGGGTCGATCGAATCCAAAAATAAGTAGCCTAGAACCATCCCCAAAAAAAACCCCATCGAATTTTCATAGTCCTGACTGAACTGAACGTAGGTTCAGTCGTTTTGACGTCACGTAAATGAACCTGTATTTTCATTACATATATAGAATATGCTAGTTGTGTTCGAGGTTCCACGTATTTGTTATTATATACTGTAATAAATAATTTGATTACAACGTAATTGAAAATGGTGAAAATATGTACAGAAATCGCAGAATATATTCTATGTTCAAATACCATAAACCCATGTTCTGCAAACCGCGGCTGGCGGACCGCACGAGGAGCCACAGCTCTGTCGCGGCTGTTTCATGAAATGTTTAGTGCAGATACGGAATATTATTTATGAACTTGTCTTCTAAGAGACGAGTAAACATTTGTAGAAGTCCAAGCCTACAGGTAAGAGGTACATTTTTTTTTACAGGGCTCGTCGCTCCCAAAAATAGATATACTTAGCAAAGGTTACTATGGTTACTGATAGGTGGTAGAGCCACGCTGAAGATATTACTGGTTTCAGCATGAATGGGTCGGCTCGTCCGGGGTAGTACCACCCTCTCATAGAAAACCGACGTGGAGTAACAGTGCTTGCATTGATGCGTTTCGTTCGGTTAGTGAGAGCGCCGGAGGCCCACCTCCTCTCTCCTTCCTCCCACCTTTTCCACCAAACACAGGCTGGCTACGCATTTTCGAGTCCGTCGGTGTTGGTAGTGTCTATGGACAGTGGTGATCAGTTAACATCAGGGGACCCACCTGTTCGTTTGCCAGTTGACATAAAAAAAACGCAAGTTGGAGAGTATACTTTTAATCCTAATTATTTCCCTAAAAATATCTGTTATAAAGTGAAGCGTAATTTTGTTTGTAATTGGTTATTTTAGATGGTGTGTTTGCCGACCAGTGTCATACAGATACCAGTTTGCATGATGACCGGTTGAATAATATACAAGTGGATTTATTGGAACGCCATCTAGTGGCGACTTACAGTAAAATTGATAGTACAAAAGTATAGTTCATGAAATAACACTAAGTTGCGCCCAAATTTAACGGTGTTCAGTTATGATGTTGAAATAGGTACATAAATTTCCAATAGGTACACCAAAATTCATTTATATAAAAAAAAACGAACTTAATTACTATATACGATATTTTGCTACAGTTACTCGTGTATGATTTAACTTACTTCTACAAAAAAGTTATTATTAACATACAAAACTGTAGTATAGTTAAGTTTCGTGAACTTTATTCGGGGTAAAGGTATCTATGGGAGAATGTTAATTCGTCTATCCATCGTGTCTTTGGCCTACCTTTAAGTCGGTATCCGTGGGGCCCACTCAGTAGTACGGCTATTTATCCCCCTATTGTCGGTAATACAAAATACGTGTTCTGCCTAATTTTAAATGGAGGTGTCATTTGAAATTAAAAACGAAAAAATATATTTTGGTTTTTTCACTTAATTATTTGTGACGTATTTTTCCTTTTAATGTGATTTTTAGTGAACCGTGTTCTAATACTCTTTGACTTAATCTAAGATTCCTATTAATTGTAAAGTCACATAGCGACTTCAATTCTCAGTTCATATATAATGTAAGAAATATAGACAATTTCCAGACACGATGCTATATGGGAGACCACACATGAACTTAGAAACGAATGGTGGAATCCACACAAATTGTTACTTTAGCTACCCCGCGTTTAATCAAGGGGGACACCCGCCGCGCTTGCCGGCTTTTCCTTGCGCTTCCTTCAACTTGGCGCAAATTGAGAATAATGGATCCGGTATGCCGTTTTAGGGTTACTTAAAAAAATTGTTACTCCATGGCTTAATTATTTCTTTTATACAATAAAGCAATCTTTAAATTATTACATAACGCTTTGCTGTGAAAACAGCAATTTTCAATGTTTTATATATTAGAATTTCTTCGTGTAAAATGTAATTTTTATTATCTATTATTTCGTAAATTACTTTGTGTAACTACTAGATATATCTTTACTAACTTACTAATTACGTATTTATTAAAATATAAAGCAAAATTAGAGCCCTATTTCATAACTTCTTGCAATCGAGTTTTGCCAATTTAAGCGATATATCACACCAAATTATTTTAAAACTTCTAAACCAAATCTGTAACAATGTGTATGTAATGTATAAAAATACAGTTCAAATAACAATGTTGCAACGGTCTTGAGGTATGCAAAGTATTAAATCATACGTTATCACTGATATGACTGATATGATATACCAAGCAATCAGAACGTGCTAGGAAAATATGATTGATTGACAGTTTTAAAATAAGTTTTTGCTAATGTAGTCCAGCATCGGTGTAATTCTGTATTGTTTTAAGTCTGTGGATATCATCTCGCGAACGTTACGTTTCGGTTAAGCCTTGCATTGGTGATCCGTCTTTACGAGCTCGTTAGCGCCGGTAATCGCGAAGTTGCACGAGCCGGATTACGCCTGTGCATTATTAGTGTTTTTATTGATTCACTCGGCTGCCGTCGTAAACTGAGATTATTATTCGCGACGTGGGCACAGGGTCCCGCGCTCCGCGCACTGCCCCTCGCCGCCCTACAGCCGACTTGTTTTGTTACTTAATCGCGACGATAACAGCATTTAACGACGCCTAGGTGACTGGCGAAATTCCGCTTCGATGTTTAGTGCTCATTCTATTTTCATTAACCATTTCCCACTTAATGATCCAGATCTTCAGGGACTCAGTCAATGGTTCGGCTCCGTAAAATTAAACCGTAGCGTGACCTGTACACGTATAATTAATTGTCGTTACGTTTCCGGTACGTTAATCAAGTACATTATTAAATGCCGCCTGATGAAATACTACAGTTTGAATTTATTACTGTTGTCCAGTATCTTTTACATAATAATTTCAAGATCAAACATGTCCCGACCACTAATACGTTAAAATGAATTTATGTTACCAACTGATTTCGATTTTCTTTAATTGTAGATTTTATTTCTATTTAACGTGTACAAAAGATACGTAATAATATGTAGAATAGATAGTCCCTAGAGTTCAGTTCTGAACGGGTACTCTTCAAACACCAAAAACTATATAGAATACACTTATTTGTTCAAACTACTCGCGCGCCGCTGTTGAAACCTACATGCAAATACTAACAACAACTGTATAAAGTTTCAACTCAAGCAACTTTTAATTTCCTGAATTCCAGTAGCTGCAGTAAGACAACTACACCCAATTGTAGGCTTATCGTTTTAACCCTTAAATACATATTGTTGCCAACTGTCTACATTCCACTTTTACTTAATTTTAGTCAAAAACCTGAGTGTATGCGTTTCTAAAGGCATGATAAAACTTTGGAAAATACGTGTGCAAGAAAAAAGTTGACATTACATTTGGCAGATAATTTATATTTCTTTTGTTTTTGTTTTAAAATTAGTTTCAAAATTCAAAACATAAGTGATGCATTTAAGGGTTAAATTTCCTTATTCAACGTCCTATGAGATGGCGTTCGAACGAAAACATATAAACAAATAATTATAAGCCCAAATTTTGTCTGCCAATGTAAAACGGTAGCTCTAGGTATACTCTAATAGCATCTAGATCAGTACATATTGCGCGATTTAATCTCATCAGTTTGTCGTGAGTTAATCTTATGAAGACCGACAACACAATAAGGCTTTATTAACATGCATGCGTCTCGTTCGATACAATTGCCCACGAGTCGCCATATTTGCATCGACGAGACGTTCAGGCGAATCGGACCGTAATAAAAGGTCTATTGTAGTCTAGCTAAGAATTTTTATCAATAAACTATTATAAAAAATATATTTCACTGTATTTATTTAATCTATTGAATAATATAAAAACAATAGCAGAAATTTAAACAGAAATTCTCAAAATCCTTTTACCGGCGAAAATGTAGGTAGGTAGATAATTATTAAGCTAATAACAACTCTCGTATATCGAGTGGAAGAGCCGATCATTAGGACTGTTGAAGAGGTTAATTTCGATAATCCTCTTTCCCACTCAACTAAAACCTGCTTCTTCCGCTCTACAGAGAGTATCGGAACAATTACCCATTGACTTTCAAACGCTGTTGGATTATGTTTAATCTCCATAATTTTCAATGTTTTTTTTTATGCGAACACATTACATAATTCATTATTGTGTTCTTAATAAAATGTAGTCAACAACACGTTTACGCGCTTTTATATTATCATTCTAGCTGCGAACAAAATAAGGTTCATCTATAAATGGAAAGTTAATGGCCTTTTATAGCTCATTAATGCATTGTAAATTCCAACTCGGATTCTAATACCTAAGTGTTCGTAACAATAAATTATTAGAGAGTTAATGGAGAAATTGGATCAGTAAGGCGGGCCCATGGACGAATGACCAACGGCGGTCCTAACGGCTCGTGGTCGAATCAACATTTGCCGACGGATCGAATTACCGTGCGCCGCGTGAACGTAACGTAATTGATTCAGCGTCCGCTGGGCGCCGGCACGCCTTTTTTGTCTCTTGTCCGGAAAAAAAAATGCAAAATTCCCCACTAATTCAATAGAGTCACAATTTTCAACTTTCAATTTTAAGTGAATGTTGCTCAGATACCCTCCAGATTTTTCCGGATTACGACGTGGTTAAAGCTTTTTCCTTGTCCTCTAAAATAAAAATGATAATTCGAAAGCTTTACAGCCAAACACCCCGGACATGCATAAACGCTCTAATTTGACTGCAAGTAAACTGTAACAAATAGATGTAAATACTTGGAAAAGTTTTATTACCATATGTGATTGCTAAACCTTATTATATTATATTGTGATTCTTGTTCTTGTCGGCGAAGATGCTACCAAGGTCCAGAGTAGGCTGGTAAAATGGCGAGAAAAACTGGAGAATGTTGGTTTGAAAATCAGTAGACTAAAAACTGAACATTTGTTTTGCGACTTCGGTGGTCCATCCAGCTTTTCTCCTATAGCTTTAAATGGTATAGCCTTACCAACCTGCTCTGATTTCCGGTATCTCGGTTCTCTGATCCAAAACGATGGTTGCATAGACAAGGACGTGAGGAATAGGATAAATGCAGGGTGGATGAAATGGCGAAAGGTGTCTGGTGTCGCTTGTGACCCACGAATGCCCTTGAAACTCAAAGGGAAGGTGTATAAAACTATTATAAGACCAGTAATGTTGTACGCATCTGAGTGCTGGGCGACTAGAGAGACGGATGAGAGAAAACTACATGTGGCAGAGATGCGAATGTTAAGGTGGATGTGTGGTGTAACTAGAATGGATAAGATTAGGAATGAATATATCAGAGGAAGTTTGAAAATAGCACCAGTAACAGACAAGTTAAGGAGTAATAGGTTAGCATGGTATGGGCATGTTATGAGGAGAGATGAAGACCATGTAACTAGAAAAGCTTTGAGTATGACGGTCGATGGATATAAGAGTAGAGGAAGACCGAAAAAAGGATGGATGGATTGTGTGAAAAATGATATGTGTGTAAAAGGTGTGTTGACTGAGATGACATCTGATAGGCGAGCGTGGAAAAGGAAAACATGTTGTGCCGACCCTACTTAGGTGGGATAAGGGTAAGAAGATGATGATGTGATTGCTAAACCTTATTATTTTGCAAATATCAGTTACTTTTTATTTTGTTCACATTTTTTACCTTTAGTAAAGATAACACCTTTAATAATATATTGTAGTCCGATGAAGCTGTTAAGGCCTTGCAAGGCAGATAGCGTAGCCAGTTAGAGAAGAAGAAAAAAATGTTTTATACATTTTTAGCTGTATACATCGACCCCATTATGCCATACCACGTAATTGCATTACTAGGGAATAATAATTGATTCTTAAAGTAAACGAACATTATTAATTCCTAATTATTTTTAGTTATTATATATAACCATAAATAAAACATTACCTGTAGATAAACATGAACAATATAACTTTATATAATGATTTACTACATTTTTTTAAATGACAAGTTTAATAAGAAGTGTAATTATGGTTATTATTATAATATCTTATAACAGCTTATGTGACAGTAACTTGGTTATGCAGCGCGCATTAAACTACGTAGATTTATACTTCATAATAGTTCTGAGTTTTCGCTGAAGAAAAATATGAAACCACAGCATAATGATATAGTATCTAGTTATCGTATAGTTAACTATAATTAAAACAACGAGAATGTATTATAAACTAATCTACTAAAAACAATGACAGATCTTTACATTTTAACATTAAATAATCATCTACATAACATTCTGTCATAAAATTTCACTAAAACAATATGTAGGTAATACAAAACATCAGTCGAAAAGCTAACATGATAAAACTAATCCTCCCTTGTTACATGTGTTCTATAATAAAACTTTCAATATCATAACACAATAACAAACTTTGTGAACTCAGCGGTCACAGCAATAATATTTGTATCCCCGCTGAAAAAAATATCATAATATCGTATTGTATGCATCGCGAAATGAAAAACAACTCGTTGATTTCATCTGGGACTTCAGTGCAAGCAATATTGCGAAATTCAATTTAAAACTAACTACATGACGAATCAACAAAGGTTTCGTTTTGTGAAAGTTACAAATTACAGGCAACATAGTAAATAAATAAGAACCTAGTTTTAGCCCGACTATAATTTTGAAATCAACAACAATCACAGTAATATAAATGGCCAGACCATAGGACTTTCATTTTCAATAAAAGTCCGTATTTAATATAAATGTTTTACGTTAAAATCCTTGTCAGAAACTATGAGGTTATTAATTTAGCGAAGTTGCCGCCAACAGACATATGTATAATATATCTACATATTATAAAAGAAATTCCTCTGCCACGACTGTCATTTCGCGATAAACTCAAAAACTACTGATCGGATTTTCATGCGGTTTTCACTAGTAGATAAAGTGATTCATGAGGAAGGTTTAGGTATATAATTTGTCAAGTTTTTTTTAAATACCAAGGCGCGGGTGGGACAACGTCCGCCAGGCCCGCTAGTATATATATATATATATATACTAGGTATTTTTTATATCAGGGCGGAATAACGTCCGCCAGACCCGCTAGTATATATATATATATATATATACGTATTATATATTATAATCAAAATCACCGCGTCATATAATGGAAATGAAATGTCTAGTTCAATTACTCTACTATTGGTCACGGCGAATAGAAATTAGAAGCGCAAAAAGGATTCCACCCCAACGCATTATTATCACGGTTTACTTTGATATACTTAGTCTGGCCATAAATACTGTTACAATTAAAAATAAACAAAATATTACATTTGAATTTGGAAGCTGTTACACTAAAACTCTAACTCTACTCTAAAACTATGACCTTATGAATTTAGCGAAGTTGCCGCCAACAGACATATGTATAATATCTACATATTAAAAAACAAAGTGCTCTACCACGACTGTCATTTCGCGATAAACTCAAAAACTACTGATCGGATTTTCATGCGGTTTTCACTAGTAGATAAAGTGATGCATGAGGAAGGTTTTTTTTAAATATCAAGGCGCGGTTGGTACAACGTCCGCCAGGCCCGCTAATAGATATGTAGATATATATATATATACGCGGTGATTTTGTTTATAATATATAATACATATATATATATATATATATAATGGAAATGAAATGTGTAGTTCAATTACTCTATGGTCTGGTCATAAATACTGTTATAATTAAAAATAAACAAAATAAGTTGGCAGGGGGATGGGAGGTGGTCCTCCGGCGCTCTCACTGACCTAACGAAATGCAGTAATGCAAGCATTGTTACTTCACGTCGGTTTTCTATGAGAGGATGGTACTACCCCGGGCGAGCCGACCCATTCGTGCAGAAACCAATAATAGCTTCAGCGTGGCTCTATCACCTTTTTTTTTACGTGGGGAAATCCCTTATGGATACATCACCCTCTCGGGGGAGAGGGTGGGTTATGTCCGTCTCGCACGGACTAAAACCCCACGGTGTACATCTACCGCTAAGTTGGGGCGGCACGATATCTCTATAGACTTCATCGTGCCGCCCCAGTGGTTGGCCCAGCAGCGATATCGCTGCCGCCGGGTCTCGTCCTGTTAGGAGACAGCCGATGGGCCCCCCGACCCATCTTCCCTAGGTCTGGCTACGGTGGAAGTAGGCGGTCAAACTGCTGCCTCCTCCTGCCTGTCCTCTGTTGGCGGAGAGGGTCACTTTGAGGATCTTGCTCACGAACCCTCTCCGCCGCCTCCTTCTGCGAGACTACTTCTTCGCAGAAGGAGGCCATTGCATTCTAGTTATCCTCACTACCGAGCATGGCCGCAATCACGCTCGGCAGTGAGAGGTCTTGCCCTACCGCCGCAGCTAGAGTGCGACGTTGCTCCTCCCACGCAGCACACTCAGACAGAGCCTCTCAGAGACTCAGAGAGCCTCCACCTTTCCACTACTTCCTCCCTCGACACTTTTCGCTTTTCCTCTATTTCTCTGGGAGCTAGAGGCTCCTCTAT
>MU159081.1:0-15193 GCA_015888305.1 Antheraea pernyi | reverse complement strand
AAAGAGTGCGTGCTTCTTTTGATAACTGGCCTCAACGATTCTACTGTATCGCAGCCAATGGAGCCCACTTCGAATAAGCTTTTTATATTTTAAATTGTTTTATATTTATGTATTAAACTAACACACTGTAAAAGTAATAAATGTTATATACAATAGAAAATAATTTTTTTCTTTGTTTCAGTATTTATGGCAAGACTAGCTACGTATGCTAATTTTATATTTTCATATTGGTTTTCAATTATTAATGTAACAAAATATGATTCATGTTATTTAAAACACTTTTTAGAAATAATACGAGGACAAACTATCAACGTCTTACAGATAGAGTAGAATCACTTCCCAACAAAAAGCACCAAGTTTAAAAATAACATTACCATTAAACAAACCTGTAACAATAAAAATCTACTAAAATTCTCATTCATGTGTATGACATTGACAATATTCGAAGTATATCAGTATAGTGGACAACTTGATATCCAGATAAAAGTCACAGAAACTTATATGGTAGTACTGCAATCGCATATGCGTCGATATCCGTGTTTTGTTTGAGTTTAACCCCTCCGCGTCCAGGCAGCCGCCGCCGGACGATCACGAAACTAATTATACCTCGAGGCTAGCACGGAGACTCGTTCGTACTTCGCAAACTTCGAAATGAATTACTAAACCCGAATCCATACTTCTACACTAAATGAAGGGTGCGGTCCTTATTCGTAAAGTATTTTTATCTTAATACATCGATCAGCGCCGAATAGTTTATACATCAAACAAAAATATAAACAATTTGAGATTTGGTTCTTAGAAGATACTTAAAAGAATTATACTTAGCGAAAACTATAATGTTACCGAAACGTATATTAAATTACATAGAATCAACTTTAATCTGTGACTTTTTTCATTTAATTATATAATCTATTTTTACGCATATGTATTGTATATGAAATTCGGTTTAAATTAACAACATAACAATATTATCATGCAATCACTTACATTATATTGGTAATTAATATATTTAATGTGGTTTCAGATAAAGTAAACTGGAAAATAATTATGCCATCAAATTTTAAATTTTGCCTTATCCCATGTAAGAAAGACTAGCTCGAGAGAGCAATATCTGACTTTGTTGCCTATTATTTTCTTTGCCTTTTTAAAGTGCCCGGTAGGATGCACCGTCTCATCTGTATACTACCTCGGGGGAAAGAATGTTCTATCTAATTAACTTTATCATAAAGTGCACGTTATTGCTCGTGTTGTGTCGGCCGCGCGCTATGATTTACGTAATCGGAAACTTACTTGGTTGTTTTAAAACGAAATTACGTTCTAAGCGAACAAATAAGCGTATAATAAATATTTATTTAAACAATATTTGTGTATTATTTATATATTTAAACAGTAAATTAAAACTTGAAATTCAGTTTTTGACTTTTTTTTATTTGCTTATTTCTAAAAACATTTTCTTCGTTACATTATAATATATCATATTATATCCAAATACTGTAAAGACAAAATAAATTTTACGCATTAAAGGTAGCTAGAATACCGATAAAATAATTTTAAATGAGAATATTATTTTTAATGCTTTATCGAGTATAATAATTTTGATTATAATGTATGAATAAAAATAGAATAATAGATCGGAAATAATTACTAATTTCATAAAAACGAAAGAACTAAGAGTTTTGATGTTTGGTTAATATATGACAAGTATTATAATTGTAGTCGTAAAAACTTGTCTTTGATTTTATGTATAAAGTTGGCGGTGGGTCCCAGAAAACGATAATTGTGTTGTAATGGATTGCGCCTACCACACACGCTTTTACATCTCAAAGAGCAATTTGTCGCCGAAATGTTTATCGAACATGTATAATATAATTATGTGTTATATCAGACTAATAAAGAAATGTAGGATTAAGACGCATTTAAGCCTTTCAGAGGTGGAACAAAAATATATGTATGAAAGCAGTGCATGATGTTTATTGACTAATTTTGTAAAATATTAAACTACTATAAACATTAAAAATTATCTCCATTTTTTTTTATTGTAGCTCGGCATAATGACTGCACTGTGCCTGATGGTAAGCACAGTACAATCGTAAATCGGTCACCGCTGTCATGCCGGCATGCGAAAAGCTGGATATGCACAGGCTGGTCCCGAAACGCGACCCGCAAAAGCGAATCACTATTACGGGCTTTTTCGCCATATACATGGTGGTTGCGACCCAGTCAGGCTGTAAAACCCTACCACCCCGCTATTTCGCTCGTTCATTATTCAGCAGGGTGCACCACGTGCAGGTGATGATGGCTTGGGTGTCTCAAGTTTAAGATGTTATTTGACACCCCTTAGGTATACCTCTTTAATTAATTAAAGATTAATTTAGCACAAATTATCGAGATTAATTTAAAAAAGAATTACAATACCAACACAATTTCTAAATTACTGTTTAAATTAAGTGAATAGCTAGTAAATACGGTCCGGAGGGGTAGTTTTCACGAGATTGCATCGAATTTCGAAAGGTAATTCACTTGGTAGATTGGTGCGGTGGGACGACTCGTTCGTTTCACTTTACGGGATCTCGTGTACTGTTACGAGCAGTCCTACCCCACCGATTGTATCATTCACCGGTATTGAAATCGATCGTGGATTACGGTTAAACAAATTTTCAAATCAAATTTAAACAAAAATTTCGATAAAACAATCAAAAACTTCCTGTAAAACATTTTTAAATTGCAAGCTAAAACATTTGTTTTATCTCGTTATTTATTAGTTTGCTCTCCATTTGACAATCCAGTTTTGGGAGTTTTTGGCGGGATCTTGGAACGTCATGTAGGTCAACGTCATTCACCGGTATTGAAATCGATCGTGGATTACGGTTAAACAAATTTTCAAATCAAATTAAAACAAAAATTTCGATAAATCAATCAAAAACTTCCTGTTAAACATTTTTAAATTGCAAGCTAAAACATTTTTTTATCTCGTTCTTTATTAGTTTACTCTTAATTTGACAATCCAGTTTTGGTAGTTTTTGGCGGGATCTTGGAACGTCATGTTGTGGATTTTATATTTTATTCATAATCTTATGTTACTCGACACTTATATTTTGCTATTTTACGAAATATAGTTTGGTTATTATACACAAGTGGAGTCGATGGGAAATAATGCCACGGAGTATGGATTCTGACTTGTCGCAAAAACTTCCTGGAGAGTTCTAACAAGAAAGCAACGATCTTTTCTTTTTTTTACGAACTGACTACGCCATTGACCAAGCGAGGTCGTAACAGCTTCACCGGACTACACAGGCCACAATCTTGTTAAACATTGAATTGATCGTAAGAAACTTGTAATATTATTGCCTACCAATCCACTATGAGATTGGTTGCTAAAAATAAAACCCAAAAAAGTCCGGTCTTGTTATGACGACATCCGGATCCGATTGTCAAGACTGTAGTCAAAATTTAATCCAAGCATCATCCAAGCAATCATGGTCACATATACCCATTTCTAGTACAAAATGATTGATAGACAAGGTGCAGAAAACATCTACATCTATGGCCATCTATATAAACTTCGTCATCCGCTTTATTAATAAAAATCATAAATTATTACTAAAGTAATCAGTATCGCTTCTAACACATCAATTATTTAAACCTGTGACTTAAGAATTATACAGTAACGCACATTGAAATCGCCACTATCAGAAATTTTACAACATTAAATTGATTTTTGATAATATTCAAAACATGAATAATTACCTATATAATTACCTAAATGCTATTTAATAATTCATGATTAAGACTATCGCTAAACGTAACAAACGTGCACTTAATAACTATACGATTTATTTAAAAAAGAAATCACATACAAACTACAACTATACACGTGAAATACTAGAAAGTAAAAATTAAAGTTTTCTCAATTAAATGCAGTGAAAGACCGTACGGGTAAAGTTTCAGATATAATCGAAGATAAGACTGATCGTCGGGCGCAGATTCTAAGAGACGTGGATTAATAACAAAGAAAGGAAAAAAAGATACTGGTTTTGATTTCAAATTTAATTAAAAACTAGTAGAATTTATTTTCATAATAATACTACTAGCTTTATACTAAATAAACCAATCAGGTTAATCATAAAGAGAGTCAAAATACGTTCGAGGCCAACTATCCGTTTATGATAATAGATTAACTTCATTTAATCGGACCTAGTACACCAAAACCCATTTTCAATAATACATACGTTTTCTCCTTTATTATATTTTCCCCATTATATCCGGTAAGATAGAATATAGACATATAGGTAATATTGTACCAATTAGACTGTGCTGCAGTTTATCAAACAAGTCCAAATTTAACTATCACTATGATAGAGTTTTTAATTAGATCTTTATTTTGTTTAGTTTTAAAATTTCACAGTAACAAACAAATATCTGTAATACATATTAGAAATAGTCTATCCACATACGATATCTAATGCTAGACTGTGGAGGCTGTTTAACCAAAAAGAATGTATGAAGAAATTTTATTAGGCATGTCCTACGAAGACCTGATTAATACTTGGGGAAAGAGGTCTCAGATAGCAGCTGTGTATTTGTAAAATGTTAGCTGTTGAAAGAGAGACTGCTTCAACTGATATCGACTGGAAAGAGCTAGAAAACTCCGAGAACGATCGAACTAAACGAAGTTCTCTTCTACGAGCCTCATGTACCTAATAAAGAAATGTGGAAACACCTCGCCGTTATGAAGTATTTTATTAAAAACGTGTTTCTTAATTCAAACTCTAACAAAAGGGAATTGAACAAATTATCTGTATGTTTAGCCAATAAAACAAAGATATAATATATTATTGTTTAGCGTTTTATTAAATGTATGTTCACATTCAAATTATTTAATAGAAGTAAGATATAAATCCAACGTAAGCTCACGGTGTAAACTACGACCGCGATTAAAAGCAATGTTGCGCATTACGAACGGCAAAGCCAAGGATCAGATTTAACAAGAGTAAAGCGAAATAGTTTCTCGTATACACACTTTGTGTACCCATTTCGGTTTCCATTATTAATTCTCAATTCAGTATAATAAATAGTATCTCTTTTATAATTAAACACGTGTTGTGGATAAATGACACTGTAATCATAAATACAGCAAATAATATTGAGTTCTATTATAACCTGTTTAAATCCATATTACATTAGCTTCAAGACACGAGGAAATAATGTACCAGTGTAACTCGGATACGATGCGATCAAGTGCAAGTATCGGAACAACGATTGCAGAAATAAACAAGCGATGTGAAAGCTTTTAAAAACGCGCCGGTAAGTTGTTACCTATACAGACACAAACTCTTGTTACAAACTCGAACAAGCGCCGAGCCAATAAACTACAAACTTATAACTAGCAGAAAAGATATAATATTACAAATTACTTGAGATATGAAAACATTGTAAAGGAGGAATCTCGACAGTTCACAACTACCTATTCACTTGAAAATATCCCAGTATTCTATACTAATAATAATATTATAAAGAGGTAGAGTTTGTGAGTTTGTGACGTTGTAAGGGGTAATCTCAGGAACTACTGGTCCGATTTGGAAAATTCTTTCAGTGTTATATAGCTCATTTCTCAGGGAAGGTTATAGGCTATATATCATCACGCTAAGACCCATAGGAGCGGAGCAGCAATGAAGAATGTTGCAAAATCGGGGTATTTTTTTCCTTTTCAGAGCTTCCGCTGCGTTTTAGCGCAAAATAACCATTCCACGCTTACGTATTACCGCCCAACGAAGTGGGCACGGGTCGGCTAGTATAATATAAACTTTATGATAAAGACTTGTATTAAAAAGTTTTCTATAATAAGTATGTATAAACTGAGTTATTTCTAGAAGAATATACATAACTACGTTAAAATGACAATAATATATAATAAAATCTTACAACACCCTTGTTATGTCGACAGGCTAAAATTATTATAAGATAGAAATATTTTTTCTATCATGATTCCTTTTTTCGACCATAATATCAACTGATGTTAAATATATAGCCTAATATGCAAGAGGAGAACTGGCTCCAAGTTGCCGAAATACATTATACGTGTAACGCTTTAAAATAAAAAAATAAATAAAAAAGGAAAAGGTCATAAATTAATGTGTTATTTCTCAAAACATTCTCCCTTAGCTTCAACATACATTGTCAAACGATTGAACCGATTTTAAAAACATTCATATCACTCGTCCGTGGTGACCTCAGAAACGTGTTTTTAATAATTTTCAACAGGCTCTTCTGGTGTTGAAAATCTTGGATCGCGTAAATAATTCTTAATTTTTGAAGACAATAAGAATGTATTAAGGGAATCTATGCAGGATGATCAACAATATCTATGGTTTACACTTTCAAAAATTCGTTTGTCTCTCTGGCCGTGTGATAGCTAAAATTGTCATTGTCAAGTGCAGTGCTTACAACATTTGTTTAAAATATAAATTACGTTTCCAAAACCAATGGCATGCGTGTCGTACTTACAAATCGTTTTTAAAGAGTATTTCTATAATAATTGTACATGGTCTCACAATTATTATTTTTTAATACAATTTAATAAATCGCGTGCGGTTCTGCGAATACAGCTAGTACATAATAATTCTATTTTCTTGCTCTATATGTAATCAGTATTGGATTTAATACAATTTAATAAAACGCGTGCGGATCTGCGGACACAGCTAGTACATAATAATTATATTTTCTTGCTCTATATGTAATCAGAAGGTATTGGATATTTATTATGAACAAGCTTATTGTTGTCTATAAATTTAAAAGTATACATACGAGTCTATATATATTTAATGAATATAAAATATAAATGAAATTGTAAGGATTTAAATAATATACAAGGTTAAGTAATGTTAGAAATAACCAGCCTCATAATAACTTCAAAAATATCGAATACAACAGAAATGAGATTTGCAGGCATCTGCTGCCTGTTTGAATGCAATAAAAGATGACTCTGGGTAATTTTCAAGCTGTACAGGATACTTTAAGCCGCAAGGAACGCGATACACTCTTCCAGGCTTATTACAAAACACACGCTGTAGCTATTAGAGGAGGAACACAGACAACTTATTACAGTATGTACGAGTATATAAGAAATTGTTGTAGATAATTGCATTACATGTAATTCCTTAACATTTTCTTAGTTTTTCTTTATTCTTAAATATTAAAGAATGTAAAAAGGATCTCATAACTAGGACCCACACAGGCTGGCAAACAGAGATAGTTATATAATATTAAAGACTGCATTTTACATAATATGATAATAGAAAATTGAATATGTCCGGGCACGGCGGCAGTATGTTTGCGTCTCTCATCAATCATCCCCGTATGGATTTCATTTTAATGCGACGTCATCGGCGTGTCGTGTGTCCGCGCGCACAGTCATGCCACCCGACCTCTATTGTTTCACGGATAGGTAAACCGCGTAGCGTCCCGTTTAGGCGTATAATTAAGTATTACTATACCTACGAAAAACTATTTATTTCAACATTTTTGAATTGATAACTTCTTTAGGCGCGTTCAGCGATATTTTTTGGCAGGAGATAAACTTATAATTTCGCGTGATGACATGCTAAAAGCGTGACCGAGCGTATTGCACTTGCGCGGCTTGCGTCAGACTAGCGACGCGTGATATAGCGACGTATGTACATGTATTATCAATATTTTGCAGCTCATCATACGTTTGATTGATTAATAGACTTAATAAAAATGTATATATTTATTGCTCCGAGTGTCAATAGATATGAACACCACACTAATGTTAATAACTTCAATAAACAAATACTGAAATTTAAATATTGTCATTCACACTATAACTAATATGAGAATTCAAAAGAGAAGCCCGTCATAGTGATTCGCTTCTGTGGATCGAGTTTCGGGATCAGCCTGTGCATATCCAGCTTTTCGCAGGCCGGCATGACAGCGGCGACCGGCAATGGATAGTGTGTCACTCGGTATTCGCCATTGTTATTTTGGATTGTACTGTGTTTACCATCAGGTACAGTGCAGTCATTTTGCCGTGCCACAATAAATAAATAAAAAAAAGAACACATTTATTTCAATGTTTTGAGTTTTCATTTCTGTCTGCAGTCCTTATAACTGCATCGACTTATTTTTTAATTCATAAATATTCCAGTGGTCTTTAATAACGGAATAAACAAATTAGTTTAATAGTTAAAATATTGGCCACATTTTTGCATACAATTTAAGATAATATTTTAGCACCGACGTGTAAGCTTGACAGTACCATTAAGGATTAGAACTGGCAGCCTATGAAGTCTCGAACCAAATTCCCGCAAGTACTATTTACAGATACAGCGAATTAAATCCCTATTTATTGAGAGCACACCTATAGGGGACTGTTATACACAACCGTACTTGCGTCCTTTGTTGTCCAACCTTCGTAACTACAGGGCTTAAAAGCTTCAGGAACGATCGAAAACCTTTGAGTATTTTGCAAATTAATAAAGTATCATAATCTATTTTTACATAATTGTACGATAAGTACGTTATTGGTACTTCATTGCTTCATTACGCAAAATACATGTAAATACATATGTACACTTAAATTTGGATTGAAATTAAAACAAGCCATTACGTCCACACGAGGATCTTATACCTGCAGACCTGAGTTATTAATGTTGGAGTCCGGTGAAGCTGTTAAGACCTCGCTAGGTCAATAAAATAGTCAGTACGAAAAAAAAAAGCGGCGTGGTGATGTTACTGCCATACTTGAGTCTTGTGCGAGCCTTCGTATACCATATATATTATCAAATTAGATTTTGATCGTAGTTGACGTGAAGTAACAGTGCTTGCATGTTTGCGTTTCGTTCAGTCAGTATGAACGCCGGATACCCATCTTCCCTCCCCTCCTATCGATATAGAAGCCAAAAATAACCCTTTTAAAATTTTTGTCTGTCTGTCTGTCCCTGTGAACGCGCATCACTCGGAAAGTACTGAACCGATTTTGACGAAACTTGGCACAGTGATAACTAATGTTACGAGATTACATTTAGGATACTTTTTGTCCCATAAAACGCAATGGATTCTCCAGGATCTGCCTGTTTGTCTATACCTTTAAACACGAATCACTCTGAAAGTACTGAACCAATTTAGATGAAATTTGGCACAGTTATAACCAATATCACAAGGTTACATCTAGGATACTTTTTATCTTATAAAACGCAAGGGATTCTCCAGGATAACGGACGAAAGTAAAAAAAATGTAGTTCATGATATTCTTGACGAATTTTGGTAAATTTTCTTTGTGCTATATATAGCAGACAGATTAGCTAAAAAATTAAGCTATATTTCCATATGCTACTTTAAAAAAAAATGCCAAAAAAAAACGACCACCGTGATTCGAACCGTCGGCTCCGTCGAAACATATAAAGCCCCGTACGTTACAACTGAGCTACGCCTACATGACATTTCTGTACGTAATTATCGACCACGTATGAAACATTTATGTAGACGAAACTGTCACTTATGTTGTTACATTTATTTCATTGTATAAAAAAATGTTTGCTAAACAAAGGTGACAAGATTTATTTATTTATCTATACTATAATAAAACTGTAACAAAGCCAAATCTGTACATTACAAGGTTACATTTAGGATACTTTTTGACCCATAAAACGCAAGGGGTTCTCCAGGATAACGAAAGAAAAGAAATTAGTTAATGTAACTAGACTTTTTTGCGACACCTTAGTATAAGAGCCAGCAACGTTGGAAGAACGAGAATTTGAGAAAAGTTGGTTCTTTAATATGAAGATATATTATGCCCTTCCAAACACGATTCAGGATACCTGGTAGCCGGTTAACGTTGTATTTTTTAATGCGAATTACACCTTTACAGATCAACATTTTGATTTATAAATAATTTAAGGAACATTTTTTGTCAGTAACTTTTATAAGTTTAACGTTTATACGTTATTAAAAACATGAATTTTTCACTGCCAGACAATTTTGTTATTGACAATAATGTGCCTGGTGATATTCTTTATAAACAAAATAATTCATTTCAAACCATTTTATTTTTTCCCTTGCAAAGAACATATTTCATTTTGTTAACCAGGCTCTTCCACAATTATGGCTATCTTTATTATACAGCCAGTGTTGCGCTAAGCTAGAGTTATAACTAAGTTATTCTATACATAGGTTTTGGTAGGGGGTAGAGCCACGCTGAAGCTATTACTGGTTTCAGGATGAATGGGTCGGCTCGCCCGGGGTAGTACCACCCTCTAACAAAAAGCCGACGGGAAGTAACAATGCTTGCATTAGTGCGTTTCGTTCGATTAGTGAGAGCACCGGAGAGGCCCACCTCTCTTCCCCTTCCTCCTCTCCCCTTCCGCTTCCTCCCCCTCCAACACAGGTTGGCAAGGCACTTACGACTCTCCTGGTGTTGCAAGTGTCTATGGACGGTAGTTATTACTTAACACCAGGTGACCCACCTGTCCGTTTGCCTCCTATGACATAAAAAAATACATTATATTTTTAATTTACCCTTTTTTATGTTGAAATAAAATAATATTAAAAAAAAGTGTGTGTGTGTACTTATGTACACGCATTAGAAGTTATACTTCTTTGGCGTAACAAGTAAAAATCTTTTCAAAAATTTTATCTTGCGCCTTATTCTACGTTTGTAGAAAAAACGACACTAACAATAAAAAAAAGGTATTTAATACAATGAAAGTTTTAATATAAAGAAATACAAACAACAAATACAAAGAAACAAAATGTTGACTATAGCTAACTTCAGGGTGTCGGTTTTTCGTGACGGTGTGTGCGCGCAACGTAAAAATTTACTCTCATCATTTTTTTGTTACGGTGTGCGCGTTCATCGTAAAAATTTACTCTCATCATTTTTCCCTAACGCGCCAAAAGAAATATAACTTCAATAAAATTACAGATATCTTAACATGGTTTGAACATACTTCTTTATTTACAAAAAATTGCATCGGGCACATTATTGTTAATATCAAAAATGTCTGGCAATAATAAATTCACGTTTTAGTAGCGTTTAAAAGTTAGTGAAAAACAAAACATTCTAAAATTATATAAAGTTCAATATTTTTGCCTGTAAAGGTTTACCGGCAGCCAATTCGCTGTCGAAACCGTTGCCTAGCTCTTAGACAAATAGTCACAGGCAAGTGACAGATGACACATGTTGCTCATATCTTTTTAATATTTATGTTTTTCTTTAATACAATGTAGTGTGAAAAAGTTTTAATACAAGTTGAAAATAGTTATGATGTCATTCAGTGTTTAATTTATCATTATTTATTTTATGAATATATTTTAACGTTTAAATTACAATTTAACTCTATCAACTTGATATTTTATAATGTAAACTATACTGAGCGTATAGTAAACGCCTACAAAAAAGGGAAAGGAACTACGTTCCAACTGGAGGTCCATGGACCTCTCAAGCTTTTTTTACATTACTGCCAATATACGTAGGTTAGTTTTTATTTTAATTGAACCCGGTAGATGATGTTACGAACGGGTTGTAGGCTTATTGGGACAGAAGTTACTGGGACAACGTACTGGGAAGACATTTATAGGCAATATATGTAGGTTATTTGTTATCTTAATTGGAACTGGTAGGTGATGCTGCGAACGGCTTCAAAGCATATTTTAAAATGTTTCTCACATACCAACTGGGTATATGTTTGAGTGAGTCCCTGGATAGTTGGGATTCACAATTTGAAACAGTAGGTATCGCTGCAATCGGGTTTTGAGATGTATTTAGATTTTTCGCGTTTAAAAGTACAATCGAAACCGGTAATAACCGATTTGGTGCAGACGAAGTCGCACGGGTCAGCTAGTTAGAAATAAATGTATATTTTTGTAAAAAGTGACAAAAAAAATAATAAAAATACTGATATCTGGAGGTCATTATCATTTCATTTATTTCTAATTTACACTATTCTTAATCCAAATTTATTAAATGTTATTTTCAGTTTTTTAGTTGGATTTTTTATGAAAGCGTGTTTTTCTAGTTTTTTTAAACTATTAGTTATTTTTCATTTTTTAGTTAAATTTTTTTTACTTTTTTTTCGGATTATTGCATTGTCATCGACTTTTGACAGGTGTGCAAAGTTTGAATTAAATTGATCGTTCAAAATAGGACAAAATCGAGCTCAAAGGGGTCGGTTACATACATACATACAGGTGAAGCTAATAAAAGCGTGATAATTAATGTTAAAAAATTAGCTAAATTTTATAATGTAAAAATGATAAGTAAATTAAAGAATTTCAGTGTAGATTTCCCGTCAACTTTCGTGTTTGAAATTCTAACAGTAAGACTAATATTATAAAGCTGGAGGGTTTGTTTGTTTGGTTGAACGTGCTAGTCTCAGGAACCACTGGTACATCATCACGCTAAGATCAATAGGAACGGAGCACCAATGAAGGATGTTTCAAAATATACTTTTTTTTCCTTTTAAGAGCTTCCGCTGCGTGTTAGTTAGCCCAAAGTAACTATTCCGGATAAAGTCGCAGGCAGAAGCTAGTGTATAATAAATACTAGTCTTATCGCTATTAAATTTATATGAATTAACTAATCATACCACATGTTGACAATAACTATTAACATTATAAACGAGAAAGTTTTCGGAGATGGATAGATAGATATATGTTACTCTTCCACGCAAAAACTACTAAACGAACTTTAATAAAACTTTACTGTATTATAACTTACATATAACACATAGGCTATAAACTATAAAGATATTGTTTAATTTGGCCAAAATATAACTATGTATAAAGGTAGGTGGTAGAGCCACGCTGAAGCTATTACTGGTTTCAGCATGAATGGGTCGGCTCGTCCGGGGTAGTACCACCCTCTCATAGAAAACCGACGTGAAGTAACAGTGCTTGCATTGTTGCGTTTCGTTCGATCAGTGAGAGCGCCGGAAGACCACCCTCCATCCCTGCCCCCTGCCCCTCCCCAAAGCACAGGCTGGCAACGGACTTGCGACTCTCCTAGTGTTACAAGTGTCTATGGACGGTGGTGATCACTTAACTTCAGGTGACCCACATGTTCGCTTGCCTCCTATAATATAAAAAAAATATCAAGTATGTAGGACAAAATCTTACTATTTGAAAATTATCTCCGCATGCGCTGCATAGACCGTCCGCGTTACTACAAAATAATAATAACACATGACTTCATATATACGTAAAATAAGAACGTAAATGAAACTTGTTTGATTTTTTAGATATTTTCGTGAAAAAAATGGTTGCTGTTATCCCGGAAGAAGTAATAAAATACATTTCAATCATTTTTAGAAATGTCTGTCTGTGTATCTATCTTTTTGTTTGAACACGCATCACTATTAACTTTACGATAAAATCTCACGAAAAGGAAATCGTAAAGCATATTCCCGTGTAACATTTAGCTTTGGTTTCATTAAAATCGGTTCACTCTATCAAAAGTTATAGTAATTTTAATGACGACCCGACTTAAAACATTCAGATGATTTTATTATTCACTGTTTTTCTACATTAGGTTCCACGCAGACGAAGTCGCGGGCACAACTAGCCATTTATAAAGATAAAAACGCAGACAATGTAGACAGTTGCTAACTTGAATATATAAATTACGAATAGTTGTCCTAAGACACGATAACTAAAGTGGTAATACCATTTATAAATTATTTAAACTACTTAGAAGTATATGTTACCACCGATGATCCATACAAGGCACACGAGCAGGAATCTTGGTAATACATATTAAAGTGTAATAGTAACCTAAAAGGTAAGAAGGAGTCGTAATGTAACAATAAAGACGTAACAAACGAATCGACTAAACTAAAATTTGCAAACAAAGCATTCAATGCACCGAATGAACAGAATCGATTCCCTCCTACAATCTGTACTCGGTGATCATTACCGCGAACAAATTATAATTCGTCACGCTATCTACAACTTCCATTAAAATACATTCTTTGGTCATAACTTAAAAAAAGTTTTGCCAAAATCGCGCCCGTTTAAAAGTGGCAATAAAGCTTATTCAGCGTCAGATATTCAACTCAAAGTAGGTGGCAAGTCAAACGTAAACTAGAAAATGTCTAACCATCATGCGAGGCGAGAATAATTTCAGAAGACGTCTACAAAACACATTAAATATTTTTTAGAAAAGTTAAATACCGAGAAAGGAAAAACAAAACACTGTAATGTGTACATCATGTTAAATCTCGTCACATAAATTTTAATATAAAAGTATATAATACAAAAAGAGCGCACAATACTTTATTAAAAAAATGTTTGAAGCCGTCATTACTACGTATTGGCATCGAAAATAGAAGTGTATGCAATAGGAACACAATATTCGGACGTAAGATCGAGACAGCGCTGTAGCGCGGCGCCTGTCATGTACTCGTATATTCTAGATTCGTATTCAGCGTGTGCATTACGATACGTGTTTGAAGAAAACGTGACGAAATGCGATATCAAACAAAAATAAGAAAGCGAATGCAGCAGGTTCATCCTTCCGTTTCGTGGCGACTTTGCTTTAATTTACTAATAATATTTTCTGTACCTAGAAATACTTAAGGTGCATACTACGTATTCAGTTTTACATATATAGTAATAGTAGATAAGTTTTATGTATTGACTCATATTTACTACCAATGTAACAGATCTAAAGCAAGATAAAACATATTTTCAGCATATGTATTTCGCTTACAACCAAATTATATGATCCCTAGCCATCTGTGAAACTAACCTTGTCAGGCCTTAAATGTAACAAATAGTTTATACTACAACATTAATTTTTCACTGCAAAACTTTACACTGAACTTAATTCTTTAAAGTCATAGGGCATGGCTAACCATCATTTTAACAAAATTTAAAGAGCACTTATTTATTAGTATTATAATTGCACTAGCTTCTGCCCGCGACTTCGTCTGCGTGGATTAGTTACTTTGAGCTAACGCTAACACACAGCGAAAGCTCTCAAAAGTAAAAAGCACCCCGATTTTCAAACATTCTACATTTGTGCTCCGCTCCTGTTGGTCTTGGCATGATCATATATAGCCTATAACCTTCCTCGATAAATGACTTATCTAAAACTGAAATAATTTTTCAAATTGGACCAATAGTACCTGATCTTAGCGCGTTCAAACAACCAACCCCTCCAGTTTTATAATATTAGTAT
>MU159080.1:284155-389347 GCA_015888305.1 Antheraea pernyi | reverse complement strand
AATTATACATTTTAATTTCATCCTGTGTATTAGAGCACGGGATTAAATATTAATTACAATTATTCAGATGATACGAATATTGGCTTTGGCCGCTGCCAAGAGCCTTTCACTTTACCGCCACTCAGCGGCCGCGCGCCGTTTGTAATGTGTTAATGGCTACGTCCGGTACCGCTACGACACATCCGAGAGGCCAAACTATAACGCCAACGGAACATTATTACCGCCACCATATTACATATATATCGGGAGAGCCACTATTAACCTGCGATACCGCGGTATTGCCTATATCGGGGCTGTTATTCACTCGCTATTGGTTGAAGTTATCGGCTGTTCATTATTCCCCCTGGTGTGAGACGTCATTGGTTGGAGTACGGCATATAAAGGGCAAGATGTCGTTGATCTGCATGGACTCCTATGTGGAAGATGTGGAAGTTATTGTAAGGCGAAGCTCTGCCCGGATAAATAGTCACAGTGCCTACACAGTGTTATTGGTTTCCCTGACCGATCGGCTGACTATACATATTATGTAACTAAGAACGAAAAAAATGTAGTCGATGGACAATAACGTTTCATTTTAATAAATTAACAGGAGTAATTTAAAGACACTAAAAGGTTTATGCGATTAATTAGCAATAATAATAAAAAAACAACGAAAATACAGGTCTTCTTCACTTAGTACTTCTACGAGTAAACTACGCAACGAATTTTCATACGGATTTCACTATTTCTTACAAAATTTCTTCCTTTAAATTAATGTGTACACTACATCTATATCTTTATATATAATATCAAAGCAACAAAAAAATAATCTAAATCGTTCTGACAATTATGTAGCCATATTGCCGAATTGCAAATATGCGAACCCAGGGCGGACAGCTAGCATTCCTTATAAGGTTCACATTGCATGAGTATAATGTCGGTATGAATATATAAGGTGTTCTTAGTAAAAATATCTTGTTATCTTCACGGTTCGACGGACCGAAGCTGTTCGAGTGTGAATCCATTGTATCGTGGAGAGACGGAGAGAGACTTATATAAAGATTTGCCTGTCGATTTATCGAAGGCGTGGGTTTCACGCGTATTAAAATAATTCTTTTAAATAAATGAGTAATGCTTAAATATTATAGGGGGCATCCATTAATTACGTGAGGTGTTTTTGAGGATTTTTTTGACTGGTGAAATGTCGTGTAATTTGTCTCGAGCTCCTCCCCCTTCCCTAATTTCACGAGATATTCAAATTTTCAAAATGCATTGGATTCATTTAAAAAAGAACAACATTTGCCTTTTTATTAAAACCAGTAAGCACTACTATAACATTAAATGGAAACTAATAAAATATTAGGTCTTTACCTATGAAATTGCCGTTCTGCAGTACTGGCCATTTCAAATCAAAATAATTTTTGTTTGGCTAAGAATTCTAATTTCAAATTAATTTTATTTTAAAAACATGGAATTCTTTTTCCAAAAGTAGTCATTTGTTTATTGATTAGTGTTACATTTTGAGCATATTTTAGTCTAGAATTGTAATTTACAACAAAAAAAACGTGATATTCGACGAAACCCCTTTTACACCCTCACGTGAGATTTACTGAAATTCGGCTTGACCGCCCACCCACTTTGATATCCTCACGTAATTAATTTAAGCATTACTAATTTATTTCAACGTTATCGTCTCCATGTAAGAGACGAACCATCGCGGCAAATATTAATTCACTTGGAAACTTCATTTAGTATGAACTGACCGGCCTACTGTATACAAGGTCCAAGAGCGCGATTGTGACTCACTTGGCAGTTGGCATCGAAGTGCGGTCAACGTCGCGAACGCGTGGCCCAAGTTGGAACCGTTTAGCGTGCTTAAGAAAATATCTTGTTATATTCCATTTTATAATATCCTATGGTTAGGGGAAGTGCTACAACAAACATACATATATATTTCTCCAGCAAGTTTTCGCGCTACATTTTTCTAAGCTGTCGGTTGTGGATTTAATCATTAAAAACTAAGTTTCAGAAATTCGGTATCTTAATTCTTGATAATTTAATGTATGTCTGCAAAACGTTGATTTAGTAAAAGATAATATTTACTAAAATAATCTAAATACTAGAAACAATAACAAACTGGTCACCTCCATGTTTCAGGCTCACTAAGAGCAGTAACAGTTTTTTAGGTAGTAGTGTTAGATTTTGTAACAAAGTCCCCAAGCACATTACCTATTAGCCAGATAGTTCAAGTACCATATCAAGCGAGTCTTAATTCATAAAGGCTATTATAGTGTGGATCAATAATTTAACAATGGTGACACCTGGAAATGACGACTCTCCCTATAAAAATATTATGTACTGTGTTATGTATAATGAATAGATAAACCAGATCGAACATCTTGCCGGTTCTTCTCGATGAGTGGGTTGTTTTCGAATCGGTGGTAGTTTTGACGTTCATAAGTGCCTTCTCAGGGCCTAAGTTGAATAAAGAATTTTTGATTTTGAACTATAAAAATAACAACAGTCGCTTCTTACTTGGACCATATAATTTTCCCAGCAGATGACCCGTTTCCCGCCTCAACTCGCGACTCGTGACTTTTTCACGGTCATACAGCGAGGCGGGCCGCGGGAACGCGTGAGTTATCACCTCTTAATACGAACACCGGTTTACGCAGAACATTTGTAATTATGAAGGCGTTTGTTATATTTACTTTCGCTTGACAATAAATATTAAAATCAAGAACGAACCCGTTTCTCATATAATACACTGACGTTTATTTTATTTATACGTACAAATCATACGAGTGAGTTGTGGTTTATAATAAGATTTTGTAATTGTGAAATGGGACGTTATTTTTGTTTTTTTTTTTACTTGAACATGCATCCATACAATACATTTTATATAGGAGCTTTTGACTGGATCTTAGTCTGTTGTGTAGTGGATTTTATACTTTATATAGACTGTATAATTTGTAATATTGTAGTGTTTTACGTAATATAGTCCGGCTATATTATAACAAGTGAAATGGATGGAAAATAATACGGAGCATAAAGCCTGAGATGCCACAGAAACTTCATGGAAAGTCCTTATAAAACTTGTAATATCAATAACTTGTAATACATACTAGATAATAGCTGTAATAATCTACGAGAAGTTAGGTGCCAAAAAGAAATGTATGAAATGACGTCTCACTAAACGTCAAGTTTTACTTGGACCGTAAGTTGCAGTGGCAACATAGTATTTATTATGTATTGCAATGGCGATGAAATAGAGAAACCTACGCATGGCCTTGTAGTGAATAATAGACATCGGTAGAATCGTAACGCGT
This sequence comes from Antheraea pernyi, assembly GCA_015888305.1. Classification (NCBI taxonomy): domain Eukaryota; kingdom Metazoa; phylum Arthropoda; class Insecta; order Lepidoptera; family Saturniidae; genus Antheraea; species Antheraea pernyi. The sequence goes on along the minus strand of MU159080.1, from coordinate 386,039 downwards.
ACAGGGTGTTCACCGTTCTGTAATGTATACATAGTTGTAGTTCCCACGCCGCGTCCGAAATTGCTAACTTCGCTAATAATAAATAATTTACAACTACGTTTGTATTTCGGATGGGTTTTCTAATTCACATGCCCTAGACATGTATATTACGTTATACGATATATTTTTGTTTATCTTACCGCGGATTTTACCACCATAGAAGTAATTAAATTCAGACTATGAATGAAATATAAAATCTGCTACATGGCATTCCAAAATCCCGCCAAAACCTGCCAAGAACATTGTTGATTATTGTATTGACAGCTCGAAACACCAAAACCGAGATTAATAAATGATATCTATACTAATATATAAAGCTGAAGAGTTTGTTTGTTTGTTTGGTTGAACGCGATAATGTCAGGAACTACTGGTCCGATTTGAAAAAATCTTTCGGTTTTAGATGGCTCATTTAGAAGTTTTAGAAGGCTTTAGGCTATAAATCATCATGCTAAGACCAATAGAAGTGGAGCGCCAATGAAGAATGTTTCAAAATCGTGCATATTTTTCGTTTTGATTGTTTTCGCTACTTGTAGCGTTAGTATTATATACGTTGCCATGGTAACGTGGTAAGTTTCTATCGCAAACATTTTCAAAGATTATTTTGTGTTCCTATTCAAAAAGTTTATTCTACGTTAGTTTTGTTTCCAATTTTTTATTTGCAATCTATTATAAGTATTATAAGAATAAAGTGTGTGTATGTAAAAATAAATAATAACTTTTTGGGGCATGGATATGGCTACAAATGAAAAAAAAAAATGTTTTTATATTCGGTCGATATTTTTATATTATACTAGCGGGCACGGCAGACGTTGTCCCGCCCTGATTATAAAAAAAATCCTTGACAAATTATATACTAAAACGTTCCTCATAAATCACTTTATCCACTGGTGAAAACCGCATGGAGATCCGTTCAGTAGTTTTTGAGTTTATCGCGAACAGACAGACAAACAGATGCGCCAGGGGACTTCGTTTTATACTATGTAATGATAATATATTACTATATAATATTTTGTCTGTTTGTTTGTTCCGGGTAATCTCCAAAACGGCTGGACCAAAACGGCAGATAGCCAAAAGTGTAGCGGTTGACATATTCTATTTTATATGTCCGCGGCTTCGTCCGCGTTGCTAATTTCAAAGTGGTTGGACCAATTTTCACGGGATATTCTGTGGTAGATTGCAGACCTCATAAAAAGTAATTTAGGTTTTTTATTCGCCTTCGGCCGCAGTGGAATATCCGAAATGCTTGAACTAATTTTCATGGGACTTTCATTGGCGGATAACTAACTAATGAACTATTTTATTTTGAGCTACCGGTCTCGGCAGACGTTGTCCCGCCCTCATAATAAAAAGAAAACATTGTCAAATTATACCGAAACCTTCCCCATGAACCGTTCTACGCACTGGTGAAAACGGCATGAAAATTCTGTAGGAATCAGAGGACTTTGTTTTACACTATGTAGTGAAGTACTGTTACCTGTACATTCGTTCGTGTGAAATTGATAAAAAATAATTTGTTTACTGTAAACAAGCTCGTAAGACGTGCGCTGTACTGGACTCCAAGAATGAATGTATGTAATTTGAATTATATTATCATTGCGGTCAATATGGCGGCATTTTGTTTCGTTTACCGCGTTTGCATCTACATAACTCAGTCATTATAGCAACGTATAAGAATAACACAATTATATCGACAATATGGGCACATTATATCTATATAATAAAAAAATTAACACATATTGTTCGATAATGTATAGTTTAAAATTTTCATTACTTTGTTATATAGTGTTAGTGAGCACTGAGGGTGGTATATAGTAGGTTAAAGTTCAAGATATTTTGATGATGATAAATCCCATCCCATTCGATATACTATTCGTTTTCACATATCTAATGTACACGTTACATGTTACAGTTGGCGTGCGTGTCGTAGTTACAAATGTTTTTGAAAAAGTATTTCTGTAATGTACACACCTACTTACAATTTTACATTTCTATAATACATTTTTTTTAAATGCGTGCGGAGCCGCGAGTGACAGCTAGTATAATATATGTTACCTTTTTATTTTATCTGTCAAACAAGGGACTTTAAACAAATCCATTATTTATAATTATGTGTAGTAAGAAACGTCATTGCAGTTAAGTAACATTGGATATATAAGTGAAGGAACATTCAAAGCAGTGTTTCATGATTCATGAACCAACAAGACGTGTTTGTTATCAAAAGAAATAAAATTATACCGCGAATAAATCTTCATTTAAATTTCTTATTCGTTGCATCGATCTGTCAGTTCTGCGATTTTTGTTTATTCTAGCGTTGGAAGTTATGGATTCTCGATTACTTTATTGTCTGTGTGTTTGTAATTACATTTAAAAAAAATCAGATCGGTTTTAACGAATGCGCAACGTTGGATTGATCGACGAGTCCAAGGTTTTTTTTTGTTTTCTAAATATTTGTACAGATTAAATATTTATTTTACGTCTGCGCCGGTTGAGTGCGCTTCATTAATATCAGATGAGAGAATCTGTAATCTAACACCGGTATTTTTGTTTTATCGATTAAATGTGTGCAAATATTTAGATAATTTCAAATAAATACTACAGTTTAACATAGAAATGCATTTTTTTTCGTACGTTATTATTAATTATGTTAATCGAGAAACTTCCTCAGTTCGTGGTATTACAAAACACTCATTAATCGTAAACTTTATTTTACACTGGTATCCCTAAAATTGCTACACAGATACTTTTTTAATAGAAACATGTAGATAAAAGATTTTTCTTTTGCTCAGAAAATCTTATTATTTATAACAAGTTTTTATATGACATCTCTATGATAAGTATTGATTTAATATTAACCAAAATCATTTCCTAGATTGGGATATAAATTCTATTGGCCTGTTGGCACTGTCTTTGTAGAAAAAAGACATAATTTCGTAGGTGGTAGAGCCACGCTGAAGTTACTACTAGTTTCAGCATGAATGGGTCGGTTCGACCGGGGTTTTACCACGTTCTCACAGAAAACCGGCGTAAAGTAACATTGCTTGCATTGTTACGTTTCGTTCGGTCAGTGAGAGCGCCGGATACCCACCTCCCTTCCCCCTCCCCACTTCCCCACTCCTCCTTTTCCCAAACAGGCTTGCAACGCACTTGCGACTCTTCTGGTGTTGCTAGTGTCTATCGACGGTGCTGATCATTTAACATCAAGTGACCCAACTGTCCGTTTGCCTCCCGTGATATAAAAAATAAAATAAACGTCATTTAAGGGTTATGGGAGTTTTTGGCGGGATCTTAGTGTTGTCATCAGTGATACCACAAAAACTCCCTGGAAAGATCTAATACCAACAATAGGGACCACCATCTTGTTAGAACATTGAAATTGTCACATGACTGTTGTAATATTAGCTACTCGACAATGGCAGTAACAATCTAGAAGATTGGTTGCCAAAAATAAAATTAAAAAAATGTCCCATGGGAATGAATTTTCAAGGGTTCCTTCTAAGTGCTTACATATGTTATTCATATATGTTACTTCATATTTCACGCATTGCATATAATTTGTTTTAATAGATCATTAGACCTTTATATTTATTGTTTATACATTCTAATTACTGCTACTATTAGCTACTATAAGACCAGTAATGTTGTACGCATATGAGTGCTGGGCGACGAGAGAGACGAATGAGAGAAAACTACATATGGCAGAGATGCGAATGTTAAGGTGGATGTGTGGTGTAACTAGAATGGATAAGATTAGGAATGAATATATCAGAGGAAGTTTGAAAATAGCACCAGTAACAGACAAGTTAAGGAGTAATAGGTTAGCATGGTATGGGCATGTTATGAGGAGAGATGAAGACCATGTAACTAGAAAAGCTTTGAGTATGACGGTCGATGGATATAAGAGTAGAGGAAGACCGAAAAAAGGATGGATGGATTGTGTGAAAATGATATGTGTGTAAAAGGTGTGATGACTGAGATGACACCTGTTAGGCGAGCGTGGAAAAGGAAAACATGTTGTGCCGACCCTACTTAGGTGGGATAAGGGTAAGAATATGATGACATTCTAATTACTGCATAGGTTAAAAAAGATAACATACTAAATTGGCTCTTCGTTTTAGAAATTACTTGTATATTTACACATTTCCTTGGTCACATTATCAGATTCTAGACTAAAGCACTTAACAGAAACGATAATAAACTATACTACACATCTCTTAAACCGTTTCCCTTCCAATTATGTTACAAGAGTGTTCCTATTATTGGATTTGTACGCAATAACGTCCGGAAATCTGCAATGAACCCACGGGACTCTCCGTGTAATACTGGCTTGTATACTTCAAACATTAATAAGTAGGTTTCGTGCCAATATTATTATCTGTGGTTGGCGGGTAATTCTTATTATGTCGACATCGAATTTTCGACTTATTAACGTCATGGATGACTTGTATGATGAGATTTTATACTTCGTTTCATTTGTTTATAACTTCCTGTCTACTAATTTCGGTCCAATAATTTTTATTTATTTATTTATGATGGATCAGTAATATTAACACAATATTTATATAGGCTTAACAGATATTACAGGTAACTGAATCATTGTTTCTAGTTATAGTTTTTGCGCTTTTCAAGGTGGGCAACACAACAGTGATGCCCTTGGAGTTGTAGTTGTCCATAGGTAACCATTTACCATCAGGTGGGCCATCTGCCTGTTTGCTGCCTTTTGGCATAAACAAAGTTGATCACATTTGTCTTTTAAAATTTGTTAATTACATGATTAATAATATTATAATTAATATTAATATTATTAAATAACTTAATATATTCTGTTGAAATAAAATAAACTAAAAAAATAATTAAATTGAAATGAACATTGAACCTAACCTTCGTCGATTCTGAATTACTTCAAAGTATTATTATTAAACTAGCTTCTGCCCGCGACTTCGTCTACGTGTAATAGTTACATTGGGCTAACGCTAACACGCAACGGAAGCACTCAAAAGAAAAAAACCCCGATTTTCAAAAAAATTTCATTGGTGCTCGGCTCCTATTGGTCTCAGTGTGATGATATATAATAGCCTTTCTCGATAAATGACTTATCTATCCCTGATGTCGTCTCCCCGCATGCTCCTGCCGGGGCGCGCGTGTTGAAATTCAGCAATGACTTATCGAACACTGAAAGAATTTCTCAAATCAGACCTGAGATTAGCGCATTCAACCAAACAAACAAACATACCCTCTAGCTTTATAATGTTAGTAGATAAGTATGTAACGTATAAACCTCTTATCTTTAAAATCTAGGTGTAATGCTACAAAATTAAAGAGAATGTGGCTATTTGCTTGAATACGCTAATCTCAGTAATTAGCAGTCACAACTAAAACAATATTTTTCAGTTCAGGTGTAGGTTCAATTATAACCTAAACCAAAACGAAGAAATTAAAGGGTAGGTGTGAATAGAGGGCGTGCTAACCGCTAAACGTAAACCTAGAATTATGTAGAAGGCCGAACTGTGAATACCTATGTGAGCGGGGTACCACGTTGTGCGTAATATTGTAATCTCAAGTATAAAATATTAAACACGAGGGGAAAATTTTCTACTTACGTATTAACGCCACCGCAACTGAGATGCGCTCGCCGACCGCTGCTGCGATTCGGCTGTCTTTTTTTTCGCAAGTCTAACCTAACCTAACCAAACCGAGACGAAACTGTTTTGTTTTAATTTAAAAATCATCAAGTTGTTAATATAGAAGAATGACCAATTATCTGATGGAAATTCTTATCAACCTGTCTCCATGTAGTGTATCTTTAATCAGTTTCGTCTCGGTTAGGTTCGGGTAGTTTAAGTTAGACTTGTGAAACAAAGAAAACGCGAGCCGGCCGTGTCAGCGGTCGGTGTGCGCATCTCAGTTATGGTAGCGCTGATACGCAAGGGCCGAGATTTTTTTCACATCTAGTATGCCCCTAATACTGGCGCATAATGATAGTAATAAAAATACACTGAGCCGAGGTTTATGTTACGCGAGACAACAAACTTTGCATTCGTCAATCGTGGCACGTATTTGTTGAATTTGTAATAAAATCGCATACAACGTCGTGCCGCTTGGCATATGTTCCGAGCGGCTTAATAAACCGCACATAATAATTACATTGGCACTGTGTGTTTGTCGAATTGGCTTTTTACCTGTTTTTATTATCCTCACAACTGTATCGATTACTGCGTTTTATATTGCGCGCCTGAACAAATGAAACGCTGACGGCGGAAAATAGAAAATTTCTGTTGTCTGAAGGTTAACAAAATGAAAATGTGTTTTTATTTTTTTCAAATTACTTTTCAGTTTTTTTGTGTCGAATTAGCGAGCTACCATGACGTGCGATTCAATGTACATTATACTCAACCAGCTTTTAGTCGCGGTTTCGTTTATGTTAACCCCTCGGCTGATTTTTGAAGACCCAGCTCTCAGAATGGCGGGTCATGTTTTTAATTTTTTTTTAATTAGTCGTCGAAAATTATAAATTTCATGGTTTAGTAAAAAAGTTCGTACAAATGAAAAAATAATTTAAACATACATTTTACGTATGATTTTACAATACATTATTTGTTATTTTGTTTTGTAATAAATCAGGTATTTTTTTAAGTTTATGCGGCCAAGATTTTGTTGGCCTGTGCCTCATGAGGTCTACATTCTTTTGTATGAATCTTTACAGTGTTATTACAAAAAAGTTAAATACGTAATGAACCCTGGCTTTAAAAAGGTCTCATATTAAATGCACCGCGGTCGCTGAATGTTCGCCATCTTGCTCTTTTATCTCGCTTTGTTTACGTTAGGTTAGACTTGGGAAAAAGGATAACGCGAACTTGCCTCGAGTGAGTGCGGTGCATTTATTTGGAAACTTTTTAAAACCAAGTATTTAATACGTATTTACCTTTTTTGTAATAACACGGTTATGGTTTTAGACAGTCTAGGATTAATGTTAATTTAATCGATTCCTCAAGAACAGTACTTTTTTTCTGTGTGAAAAGTATCCATTTCTGTACGTATAGCAACGTATATGCAATTTTTTATGATGGTGAGTCGAGTACTTAAGACGTGAAAGCGTTACAAACAGAAAAACTTAATTACATTGACATTTATAATCACTTATTAATGTATGACTAAGGATTTCTTTCCTGATTAACCTAACTCTGTTAACAATAATAGAAAAATATTTAAAATTAAACGCTATTAAACTATTGGGTATAGTTAGTGTAACATAAAATGAGTATGAATGAACTGAGGTCGTAAATATAAATTTCGTATAGGAGTACTCAAGCTGAGTCCTCTTGCGGCTTATTTGGAGCACCAGCTTCGACATTATGCATGACCACGGCATCCGCCACACGTATCAAGGTTCTAATTAAAACTAAGTTATTTATCCAACTAACCTTTAACATCCCACTTACGGTTTACGTGTAGATTAATTAGGTATTTATTTTAAGTAGCGGTCGTTCATTCGTCGTGAAGTTCAACTGTAATTTATTAATTTTAAAGTTTGAACATTATTCTTCTTCTTCTTGTTCTTCTTCTATTTTATTTTTGGCAACCAGTCTTCTAGTAGACTATTTCTGCCATTGTCAAGTGAGTAACAATATGTAACGATAGTACAAGTTTCTTGATGTAATTTCAATGAACTAACAAGATGGTGGCCATTCTCTTACAATTTTTACTATACTATATTACGTAAAGCACTACTAACATTACATAAAATAGAGCCAAATAACACAATATTATCGATAAAATATAAAGAACACTACATGGCATTACAAGATTCCGCCAAAAACTCATTATTGTTATTATTTTTTATTTAAAGTTATGAGTATACAAATTACTATAGACTATAGAAGCAATCTCTACTCTGTGCGACTTTTTGACCACAGATTAACATAATTTTCACACTGACAGATAAAAATCATGCGCTTTTGGCGGGATGTTGGAATGTTATGTATTGGATTTGATATTTATTCATAATCTTGTGTTATTTGGCTCTATATTTTGTAATATTGATGGTGTTTTACGTTATATAGTTTGGTTACTGTGCATAGGTGAAATATATAGAAAAAAATAGCACGGAGCATGGATACTGACTTGTTAAAAAAATTCCCTGGAAAGTTCTAACACTTATTATTACCTATTCGAAAATGGCAATAATAATTTTGAAGATTAGTTGCCAAAAATAAAATAAAACCATGCGTAGGTACTTTGTATTCCAGCTTCTTTTATAAATTGTCTAAATATACTCCGTCTTCGAGTGAATTTCGCTGTAGTGGGGTAAGCCCCATAATAAACAGAACTTTATTTAGTTTATTTATTAAAAAAAAACTCTTCTAAGCTTAACGTTATCAGATATACCAACATATATATGTCTCCATCATCCTCAAACCAATAACTACCATATTTTTTCAAAGGAAAAATAACAAGTTGTTATGTAATCCATTGTTGAACGTGAATAATATTCATAGACTTTAAATATTGGTACTATATTTAACTAATTCTGACTTTGAATAATTTACCTCCGGTAATATATCTTTAGATCTTTAGATTAATCATTGAAAAGCGGCTATAATCACCGAGAGAAATGAAAATATCGAATTGACATACTTGGTTCAAAGAGAATCCGTTAAAAAAGATAGAGTAAAAAAGTTTTTCATTAGAAAACCTAAATAAGCGACGTCCTAAATGAAGTGTAAACGGGGTCAGCACGAGGGTAATGTTCGGAGGAATAATCAACCGATATTAAGATACTAAACTCCGCGACAATACTTTGTATTTTTTATTCTGATGATACATTAAGCCGCTGTCTCACTGTGGACGCTTATTGGAAAAAGAAATATATCACTACGTTAAAAATTACATAGTAAAACTTTTTGAAGTGATAACTTCTTTAGGTGCATTCTTTCTGAACAGTAAATGACAGTAACTCGCCAGGCTTAGTTCGGTGATGCTGAATCGAGTTTACTCGAGCCTGACTGGGTCTCAACCACCATGTATATGGCGAAAAAGCCCGTCATAGTGATTCGCTTCTGCGGGTCGCGTTTCGGGATCACCCTGTGCATATCCAGCTTTTCGCAGGTCGGCATGACAGCGGCGATCGGCGATGGACAGTGTGTCACTCGATGGTCGCCATTGTTTTTGGATTGTACTGTGCTTACCATCAGGTACAGGACAGTCATTTGCAGTGCTACTATTTAAAAAAAAATCATAGTAAAACATTTTGAAGTGATAACTTCTTTAGGTGCATTCTTTCTGAACAGTAAATCAAAGTAACTCGCCAGGCTTAGTTCGGTGATGCTGAATCGAGTTTACTCATTTCCACTCGTCATCAACTACGACTGCTGTCTGATAAAGAGTGCATCATTCCAATAATTCCATTTTTATTATTACGTATTATAATAATAAAATAATATTATGTATGTTTTGTATATAATCAGTGTAGTATTTCAAGTGTGTATATTGTGCGTATAGTGTTAATAGTTAATACTTCATTTAAAAGTGTTCATTTCTATCGTGTGGTCATAAGAACACGCTCACTTTTTTTTTCTTATGTATACTGCTAAAAATTTCACTCTTGATAATTATTTTGCTAATAAAAAGCCACGTTACCCCGAAGTGATACAGAATACGTATAATTTTTACTAATTGTCATGTTGAAATGAAAATCTAGAAGCCTAATAAAACATACAATATACGATAAATATATAGCAATTTAAGATTTTCAAATATTTTAAATGAAAAGCAATCCTTTATTGTAGCTGATGTTATGTGAACACTGCAGCTTAGAACTATTTATAAGCGACATGAGAAATTACCGCAAAATTAATGATAATAGATTTATACTATTAAGGATTGAATTTGATCGGCTCGTGTACCAAGAAGTTCACAACACATGGCCTTTAGTTTCGAGAGCGAGCGCTTACATAGCTGTTTAGGGACACAAACATTTAACCAAATATGGTATTGGTTCGACTTCTTTTTACTAATTTTTATGAGGACCTTTCAAAAATACATATTTTTTGTACAGTTTAAAACTACATTTTTCCATAATAATTTAATTGCACGACTTTTTCAGCGTTTTTTTAAATGTCGTCGTAGTGAAACTCCCCCTTGTAAAGTGAGGCTGCGACATTAGCATGTCGTTTTTCGCATGGATTAAGCATGGTTTCCGACTGAGACACGATAAAAACAACGTTCCCCGCTAAAATTAGCATTATACTAGTCGTTAACACTTTTATGTATTACAATGAATGTTTAAAGATATACTATCTTTATAACGTACAAACGTACAACATCATTTACTTATGCATTTTCATTACTTTAGAATTGTTGTTGTATCATGTTGTAAAGCTTTCATTTTTTACTAGATTCTGCTCGTGACTTCGCCCGCTTGGAATAGTTACCGTTCAGGCAGAACACGCGGCGGCAGCTCTTAAAAGAAAAAAAAACGATTTTGAATAATTCTGCATTGATGCTCCGTTCCTATTGGTCCTTATAATATATAGCCTCGATAAATGAGCTATCTAACACTGAAAGAATTTTTCAAATGAGACCAGTTGTTCTTAAGATTAGCACGTTCAAGCAAACAAGCTCTAGCGTTAGAATATTTTTAAAAAATATCGGTCTGTCTGGTTGTTCCGGGTAATCTACGATATGGCTGGACCTATTTTGAAGGGAATTTTACTGGCAGATAGCTGAAATTATAGTGGGTGGCATAGGCTATTTTATTTTACACTAGCTGTTGTCCTCGGCTTTGTCCACAGAGAAATATACGAGAACCGAATTTTACGACACTTTCACTGGCAGTTCCCCGCTAAAATTAGCATTATACTAGTCGTTAACACTTTTATGTATTACAATGAATGTTTAAAGATATACTATCTTTATAACGTACAAACGTACAATATCATTTACTTATGCATTTTCATTACTTTAGAATTGTTGTTGTATCATGTTGTAAAGCTTTCATTTTTTACTAGATTCTGCTCGTGACTTCGCCCGCTTGGAATAGTTACCGTTCATGCAGAACACGCGGCGGCAGCTCTTAAAAGAAAAAAAAAAACATTTTGTGACATTCAGCATTGGTGCACCGCTCCTATTGGTCCTTATGATATATAGCCTCGATAAATGAGCTATCTAACACTGAAAAAAATTTTCAAATGGGACCAGTAGTTCTTAAGATTAGCGCGTTCAAGCAAACAAGCCCTAGCTTTAGAATATTTAAAAAAAAAATCGGTTTGTCTGGTTGTTCCGGGTAATCTACGATATGGCTGGACCTATTTTGAAGGGAATTTTACTGGCAGATAGCTGAAATTATAGTGGGTGGCATAGGCTATTTTATTTTACACTAGCTGTTGTCCTCGGCTTTGTCCGCAGAGAAATATACGAGAACCGAATTTTACGACACTTTCACTGGCAGATGATTGATCTTATAAGGAGTAACTTAGACAGTTTTATATTGTTACCCGCGACTTCGTCCGCAGTTCTGTTTTCAAAACGGTTGGACCGATTTCATGGGACTTTTATGGGACAGATAGCTGACCTTATAAGAAGTAAATTAAGTTTTTTTTATTTTAAACTAGCAGTTCCCATAACTTCGTCCGTAATGGAATCGTCGAAACGACTGGACCGATTTTCACTGGCAGACAGTTAACTAATGAGCTATTTTATTTTAAACTGTTACCCCTGAAATTTAGCAAAAATATGTTTTTTACTGTAAACATGCGTATAAGGCGTGTGCTGTACTGAACTCCAAGGATAAATATAATCGAAATTCATATATTTGTATGTAATTTGAATTATATTGTATTTTAGGTCAATTTAGCGCCCATTTTGTTTTATTTACCACGCTTGGGTCTACATAACTCAGTGACTATAGCAACGTATAAGAATATTGCATCGAGTTCTATGAACACTATTTTAATTGTAAAATATTAAAAGCTGCTTACATGCTTTGATGCCTTGATTTATAGTAATGCACATTTTGAAGAATTCAACTCATTCTGTATTTTTAATTAAAAGAATAATTATCAACGTATTGTTTATAATTCAACATTATAAATAATAGTAATTTTGAAGATAGAAGAGGTCTTTTTAAAAAGATATTAGATCACAAAGGCATTACTTTAAGAGTTCAATAATACAATTTCTTGCGGAACAGACAAGCGATTACTTTTTGTATCCTCGCAAAAACATAATTATATTGAATATATGGGTATATTATATCTATATAATATTTTAAAACATATTGTCAGGTAATGTATACCTCAACACTTTCATTCATTTCTTATAAGTGAGTACTGAGGGTGTTATATAGTAAGTTAAAGTTTTAAGTATGTTGCTGATGGTAAATCCAGCCCCATTAGACACACTGTTAGTATTCACATATCTAATGTACACGTTACATGTTATAGTAGATGGCGCGCGTGTCGTACTTACAAATGTTTTTTTAAAAAAAATTCTGTAATGCCCACCTCCTCACAATTTTACATTTCCTTAATACAATTTTAAAAACGCGTGCGGCGCCGCGTGTACTGCCTGTATATTATATATAGCCACAGTACTGAGGTTCTATTATGGTTGCTAACATGTGTAAAGACTGTACTGCTTTTGAAAAATTACTGACTGCACGCTTGTTTATTACTTCATATGATGCCTTGATTTATAGTAATGCACATTTTGAAGAATTCAACTCATTCTGTATTTTTAATTAAAAGAATAATTATCAACGTATTGTTTATAATTCAACATTATAAATAATAGTAATTTTGAAGATAGAAGAGGTCTTTTTAAAAAGATATTAGATCATAAAGGCATTACTTTAAGAGTACAATTTCTTACGTAACAGACAAGCGATTACTTTTTGTATCCTTGCAAAAACTTAATTATATTGAATATATGGGTATATTATATCTATATAATATTTTAAAACATATTGTCAAGTAATGTATACCTCAACATTTTCATTCATTTCTTATAAGTGAGTACTGAGGGTGTTATATAGTAAGTTAAAGTTTTAAGTATGTTGCTGATGGTAAATCCAGCCCCATTAGACACACTGTTAGTATTCACATATCTAATGTACACGTTACATGTTATAGTAGATGGCGCGCGTGTCGTACTTACAAATGTTTTTTTAAAAAAAATTCTGTAATGCCCACCTCCTCACAATTTTACATTTCCTTAATACAATTTTAAAAACGCGTGCGGCGCCGCGTGTACTGCCTGTATATTATATATAGCCACAGTACTGAGGTTCTATTATGGTTGCTAACATGTGTAAAGACTGTACTGCTTTTGAAAAATTACTGACTGCACGCTTGTTTATTACTTCATAACAGCAAACAATCCAAATATTAAACACGGCCACGACAACCTTAGAACCGGTGTAAATTCCGTACTCGTATAACTTTAAAGGAAAGATTACAGAAATGGGTTAATATGATCAGCGAAGTGTGTCATAAATATTTAAATCTCAATTCGTAACGCGCGCTCGCTAAATATTTATGTTTGTTCTCAAACACAGGTAAGCATTGTTATAATTAAAGCCCTAAAGTTGAGGTATTGTACCTTATTCGACACGATTTTAGTGTTTTTTATTATAATTGTATGGTGGAAAATGTGATGTTTCATAATGTGACAACAGTTCTCTGTGTAATATTCGTTCGCGTAAAATAATATAGACAGAATTGAAAAAAAACAATGCGTGGTTTTATGAAATCACAATGCAAATGAAAATTTATTTTCGGATCGTAGGCATAAAAAGTATGTTGCTGATGGTAAATCCAGCCCCATTAGACACACTGTTAGTATTCACATATCTAATGTACACGTTACATGTTATAGTAGATGGTGCGCGTGTCATACTTACAAACGTTTTTCAAAGAGCATTTCTGTAATGCACACCTACTCACTTTTTTACATTTCTTTAATACAGTTTTTAAAAAACACGTACGGAGACGCGGGTTACAGCGGGTATATTATGGTTGGCTAACACGTGTAAAGACTGTACTGCTTTCGAAAAATTACTGACTGCACGCTTGTTTATTACTTCATAACAGCAAACAATCCAAATATTAAACACGGCCACGACAACCTTAGAACCGGTGTAAATTCCGTACTCGTATAACTTTAAAGGAAAGATTACAGAAATGGGTTAATATGATCAGCGAAGTGTGTCATAAATATTTAAATCTCAATTCGTAACGCGCGCTCGCTAAATATTTATGTTTGTTCTCAAACACAGGTAAGCATTGTTATAATTAAAGCCCTAAAGTTGAGGTATTGTACCTTATTCGACACGATTTTAGTGTTTTTTATTATAATTGTATGGTGGAAAATGTGATGTTTCATAATGTGACAACAGTTCTCTGTGTAATATTCGTTCGCGTAAAATAATATAGACAGAATTGAAAAAAAACAATGCGTGGTTTTATGAAATCACAATGCAAATGAAAATTTATTTTCGGATCGTAGGCATAAATTCGGACAATTATTCGATTTAGGGTATTCAAATCGAATTTTTAATCTTAACTTCATTGGAAAATGAAAATGATAATGGGAAATCCATAGTAGACAAGATATCCAACTATACATTTGAATGTCAATCTGCGTATTAGAATAGGTAATACATAATAACAAGATGGTACACATATTGACCTTGTCTGCTCTGTCAAGCGCCTTTCACTTTACCCCTAATCTGCGATCGCGCGCCGGCTGTAATGCGACATGCGATAGACGGAGAAAAAAACTTGAGGCAATGGAAAAAGAATTTCCCTTTAATAAAATATGCACTTAATTAACGTTTGCCTGCGGCTTTATTTTCGACACGATTTTAGTGTTTTTTATTATAATTGTATGGTGGAAAATGTGATGTTTCATAATGTGACAACAGTTCTCTGTGTAATATTCTTTCGCGTAAAATAATATAGACACAATTAAAACAAAACATTATGTAGTTTTATGAAACCGCGATGCAAGTGAAACTTTGTTTCGGATCCTAGGCATATAGCTGTAAATTTTCGAAAAATTATTCGATATTGAGTATTCAAATCGCATTTTTAATCTTAACTTAATTGGAAAATGGAAATGATAATGGGAAATCCATAGTAGACAAGATATCCAACTATACATTTGAATTTCAATCTGCGTATTAGAATAAGTAATACCTAAAATATCGAGATGGTACACATATTGACCTTGTCTGCTGACAAGCACCTTTCACTTTACGATAGATGGAGAAAAAAATATGAGGCGATGGAAAAAGAATTTCCCTTTAATAAAATATGCACTTAATTAGCGTTTGCCTGCGGCCTTACTCTTGATAATGTAGTGGTGACCTATCCTCCGTGAACAATTCGTTCAAACACCTAACAATATGTATGTAAAAAATTACGATGATCGATTTTGTAGTTAAGGTATTAAAGTGTAATAAAAAAACTCACCTTCGAAGAAAAAATATTAATTGATATATATAACATTAACCAGTATAATGTATAGAGAAAAGTGTACGTTTTAGAAGGTGGTAGAGCCACGCTGTAGCTATTACTAGTTTCAGCATGAATGGGTCCGGGGTAGTACCACCTTCTCACAGAACACCGACGTGAAGTAACTATGCTTGCATTGTTGCGTTTCGTTCGGTCAGTGAGAGCGCCGGAGGCCCACCTCCTTTCCCCCTTTCCCTTCCCCTTTCTCCTTTCCCTCTACCCCTCCCCCGTACACAGGCTGGCAACGCACTTGCGACTCCCCCGGTGTTGCTAGTGTCTATGGATGGTGGTGATCACATAACATCAGGTGACCCACCTGTTCGTTTGCCGCCTTTTGACATAAAAAAACTACGTTTAAATTGATAGACGATCATTATGTTATTTATTCAGATAAGTTTTCTATCTTTTAGTAAAAATGTCATCAAACTTGAGTCAGCCGTTACAGAGATAATCATCACAAATCATCACAAAGACATCTCGGACGAATGACGGACACTTTATGCTTTTATTTTTCATTCTTTGACGCATAAATATTGTTTCAAACATTAATTCTCCGTAATATATTTAAACACAGAGAGACTGGGCCAAAGTCAAACTCCTTTTTATATTCATTATTCGTCTACGAACACTAAAAAAATATAATATGTTAATCCCGGATTCCGATGTATTTAACAGTTCAGTCTGAAACGGCGTTTAACGCGCCGATAAAAGCGCTGTGAAAATAATAAAAAATTAACTGAAACGGGTCGCGAGCCGTAAACAAACTCCTGGACTATTATTAGTAAGTCTGTTTCGATAGCTTTGTTTGCGCGCGCGCACCTCCACGTCTCGTTGCGACATGAACTCTCCACTCACCTGTTTTTATTGGAAATACTGTGTTACCGACTATGGTTCAGTGTTCGAAAAAAATCGAAGCAGTCATAAGGACTGCCGACGGAAGTGAAAAATCACAACAATGTAATAACTGAGTTATCTTTTGAATTTTGAAATTAATTATTTTAAAACTAGTGGGCCCCTCGGACGTTGTCCCGCCCTGATAATAAAATAGTATACATATAGGTCATGGAAAGCGTTCGGTGACGATGATACGTGTTTCATGCTTTTTGTTCACCCAAAAAGAGCTCAACGCGCCTAAAGAAGTGTAGCGTTTCTGAACGACAGACATTTTTATACGCTCGCAACCCTAACAAAGGGACGTCACTTATAACTAACAACAAGAAAGCGTCGCTTGGGTTTTAGCATTGCTAAGTGCGTTATATATTATAAGGAATTCGACTTCTACCATATTAATATAGTGTTTGTACAAACTGTGTATAAACTAACCAAGTACTAAGTGTGTGAAGTAAACTTATATTCTGTGGAATCGACTGGTGTTTCAATCGAAATCCCAAAGAAGTATTCACTTCAACACTGTGTCGTTTAACGTAAATTCGAATTTTACGGTGAGCCTGAATTTTCGGTGAAGGGAAATTTTGTCTTAAATCCGTCGCCAAATAAATACCTGTAGGGGTGTTTTGACAGCTGCATTTGAGAGCCAGGTTCTGCGATTTATAATTACCATCTTACTCTTACCATAAAATCACTTGAGATTGTGGCGAAACAGTAAAAAACCCATAAAGTATAAAAAAATGGTTAATCTATGCGTTTTAAATTTAAAAAAGATTGTCAAACATTCATCTTTGTTTTCATTTCAAATGTGGGTTTCGTTGCACACCAAGTGTAAAAATAACACTATTTAAAGTCTATTGTCAGAACTTCTACACCAGCAAACACTGGACCTCATATACTCTACTTGCGTACAGTGCTCTACTTTTATGGTAGTAAAGCCACGCTGAAGCTGGTGGTTACTGGTTTCAGCATGAATGGGTCGGCTCGTCCGGGGTAGTACCACCCTCTCATAGAAAACCGACGTGAAGTAACAGTGCTTGCATTGTTGCGTTTCGTTCGGTCAGTGAGAGCGCCGGAGGCCCACCTCCCTTACCCCTTTCCCTCTCCCTCCCCTAACCCTTCCCCCCAAAGAGTGGCAACGCACTTGCGACTCCTTTGGTGTTGTTAGTGTCCATGGACGGTGGTGATCACTTAACATCAGGTGACCCACATGTTCGTTGGCCACCTATGACATAAAAAAAATAATAAACAAGAATGTCTTCAGGCCATTTTTGGGGTTACCTCGATATTATAGGGCATCGGGCATGTTTGCTGAAGCTCGAGAGCATAGTTTTTATGCAATCATTAGAAAAAAAGCATACTCCCTGATAGATAGAACGTGTGGCAGCTCAGATTGTATTTTAAGAATGTTACCAGGCAGACCTGATAGTTTGTTTATTAACAAAAGAACAAAGCTTTGATTGTGTGAGTGTAGAATGTAAATATAGTATCTAAAACATACGTTAAGTATACTAACAGAAATGGATTATTATTATTTAGTAAAAAAAAATACAATCAGAAAAATAATAACATGTAAATTATGCTGTATATCACGTGGCACGACTCAAAATTATATAACACAAAGGCTTATAGAGGCATTTATTAAAACTTTATTACTACTTGGAAGCATTTTAAAATAGCCTACCGCTTGTCAATAACACCTACTACAAAAATAAATGAGTTGTCATCTTAACCTACAATAAAATTATTAAATAGATTCTAATTACTGTATAGATAAACATTGAAATTGAAATTAATCGAACATGGTTTATTGTTGCATTATAAAGTTTTCTAAATTGTGTATATATTTTAGCATATGACCACTATCTCACCTTTTTTTTTACTTGGGGACAGGGGCGTAGCTACCGCCGTATTTGCCGTATCAATTATACGGGCCCCCCGGGCCACGGGGGCCCCCAAAGTGTGTAAGGAAAAAGAATAAAAACTTTCTAATTTATTTTATTTTACAAATGACAAAATTCTATAAAGCAATTCCTTTTTTTCCCGCCTTAAGCGTGCGTTCAAAAGTTGGCAACACTCTACATCGTTATGGCGGGCTGCGGGACTTCCCCGTTTTACTTACTATTCGATTTTTATTTGTAAAATGGGTAAATTATGTGATAAATAAATATTTCTTCTCACAATATTTTTTTTCTTTTGTGAAAAATCTTTACCTCCATATAAGGGCCTCCAAAAAAATTTTTATACGGGGCCCCGACAAGGCACGCTACGCCAATGAAAGATAATACAATGAGGCGTAAATTGTAGACTGCCACAAAAACTCTTTGGAAAATTTTACTAAGGAGACACTATCTTATTAGAGCGTTGAAATGATCACAAGACACTTGTAGTATCATCATTATCTACTCGACAAGGGCAGTAATAATCTACAAGGTTAGTTGCTCTCGATGTTGATGTTCTTGTAGTTAATATAAAAATACCTAGAAGTGATATTTAGAAAATATTTAAAACGATGGGACAGGTTTTAAACAGTTGCTATAAAATTTTCCTAATTTGATTATACAATTCAAATATTCGTCAATGTTTCTTATTATCAAAATTGTACTACTTGCACCAAAAATATACAAACAAAACATTAGTATAAATAAAAAAAAATGGTTGTCTTTAAAGTCTGTTTACGAAGGGTAATTTAACGTGATAACGACTCCGACTCATCGGCCGATAGAGTGGAAGAGAGATAGATGCGTGACAAGCCGAACGCTTAGGCCACTCACGCCTCTCTATCGCTTGTTCCATGCTCACGCTAGCATGCTCAGCTCAGGCGGAACGTGGCAATGAGTCTTGCTTTTTGGTACGTGCAGCCGGCGTTCATCGATTTATAAGACGTTATCACGTCAAAAATGAAGTAATAATGGCTCAATTAACGTAGGTTCCTAATCTACGATGCTTTCTGTGAAAGAAAGTATCGTGGTGTAATGATAGCGACGTGGTGGTTTCCTAATGATCACCTCACTAGTTACCGCTCTCTAATTGAAAATTTGTCACAAACCACTTGAAGGTGTGTTTCGTCATTTGCACTTAAGAATTAGTCCTACTCAGCATCATTTAAAACAGGTTAGATAGTGGTTCCAAATGAAATACCTGGGCCTCACCCTGGACGGACGGAGTTGGAGCGGCAGCGGCGCTCGAACGACTCCTCCCCAATGCGGGGGGGCCGGGTGCCGCTTGCCGCCGTCTTTACATGGCGGTGGTGCGGTCCATGGCCGCCTACGGGGCACCGTTATGGGTGGACGCCCTCAGCGCCAGTAATGTTCATGCGCTGCGTACTGCGCAGTATACTGTGGCGTTGAGGGTGATACGAGGCTACCGGACGGTGTGCTCGGCGGCGGCCATGGTACTGGCCGGTTCCCTTCCCTGGGAGCTAGAGGCGGAGGTGCTTGCCGCCGTATATAATTATACGACGGATAAGAAACTTGGGAACCTACGTTAATTGAGCCATTATTACTTCATTTTTGACGTGATAACGTCTTATAAATCGATGAACGCCGGCTGCACGTACCAAAAAGCAAGACTCATTGCAACGTTCCGCCTGAGCCAAGCATGCTAGCGAGGCATGGAACAAGCGATAGAGAGGCGTGAGTGGCCAAGCGTTCGGCTTGTCACGCATCTATCTCTCTTCCACTCCATCGGCCGATGAGTCGGAGTCGTTATCACGTTAAATTACCCTTCGTAAACAGACTTTAAAGACAACCATTTTTTTTTATTTATACTAATGTTTTGTTTGTATATTTTTGGTGCAAGTAGTACAATTTTGATAATAAGAAACATTGACGAATATTTGAATTGTATAATCAAATTAGGAAAATTTTATAGCAACTGTTTAAAACCTGTCCCATCGTTTTAAATATTTTCTAAATATCACTTCTAGGTATTTTTATATTAACTACAAGAACATCAACATCGAGAGCAACTAACCTTGTAGATTATTACTGCCCTTGTCGAGTAGATAATGATGATACTACAAGTGTCTTGTGATCATTTCAACGCTCTAATAAGATAGTGTCTTCTTAGTAAAATTTTCCAAAGAGTTTTTGTGGCAGTCTAGAATTTACGCCTCATTGTATTATCTTTCATCTACTTCACTCATAATCAGTAACCGAACTATATTACGTAGAATGCCCCCGATATTACAAAATATAGAGATAAATAACACAAGATTACCCCGACTATCCCGCCAAAAACTCAGAAACTAATTCATTTAGTTTGTTAATGCATTTATGTCAGTAAAGTAAATATTTGATTGTTTACTTAAAGAAACTACTATTTTGTCATTAGTTAAGGTATTTTCCTTTATGTACATATATTTAGTTTAGTAAAACAACGCTTTCAACTCTTTAAAAATATATTAAAGTTTAAATAAGAAATGAAACTCAAGACCTATATAACGGTGATTACACGCGTTGTTTACAATAACCGTCGAAATAATTTTCTATCGTATTCGTCGGATTATCACGTCATAATGTTTGCGCTTTCTCTATAGACAAACTAGATAGTTGAAATTTTTGTTATTAAAATGTTAATGTTTCCTCCAGGAATGTAGTTAACATTTTAATTACAGGATTAAAATCTTGTACTTCCAGATTTACTATGAAATTAGATTATTTAAATAGTTTTTGTTAATTAAAGATCTATTTAACGTGACAAGGATTATCCTTAATAACTTTTAGATTATTACTGGCATTTTCGAGTAGATTATACGAGTAATCCCATCAACAACATAAATGTGAATTGAGAGCCAAGTCAATATTATGATATATGCCTTGGTTGCTGAATTCAACGACAAAAGAAGTGAGATCCAAATGGGTGTCCCGCTCAATGGTCAGTCCTGAAATTTATTTATAATAAAATATGTTACAACAACTTAAACTTTAATTAACAATAATCACTCACCTGAAAAAATAGGCAAAAACACACCCATTGATAATACTTGTAAATCTTCCTATCGTTCATATCTTCTTCCCCTTTTTCCCGGCTGTTCCCGATGCCAGGGTATGGGACCTCCACACCGACTTTCTTGTCGAAGAAACTCTTCAGCGTGTACGTAGAGTGTATCCAGCAATACGTGTTCAGCACGTCCTCTGGTATGTCTTTGGTATGTATACAGTCTATAGGGTTACCAACGTACTGCCTCGTTGTAACGATTAGGCTGAACGATATCAAAAGTATCACCGTTATTGAGTAATGTAGTCTAAATACAGGAGAATCGATGTGTACATAGTTCACTTTTATCAGATTCTTCAAACCACGAAACACGTCTAACATTGTAAATGTTTCTTAAAGTTTTCACTTTGTCCTTTTTCTTGCACAACTAACATTATTGGTCTATTTAAATCAAGCACCATTAGTTTGTTCGTAAGGCACTATAGATGGCAGTGTTTTTCATCGTTCCCACTACTGTTTCGTTTTCTTATTATTGTTTTTTTTTTTTACTTTTTATGGTTTCGCTTTTCTCCGTTTCATTTTAATGTTTATAGTTCACCGCGTCACATTTATTACTTCTATTCCGGCTGTCATTGATTCTAAATAATTATAATCAGTGTTGCTTTTATTAATAAGTTTTTTAAATAAAGATACATGAATATTTTGTATTTCTTTTTTAATATATAAAATTATATACATTATTATAATAATTTTCATCTTAAATTTGGGACGAGTAATAAAAGCCCAAATGAGCCACAGATTGAAAGCGTTTTTCCTAACATAGCATCCTAGCTTAAATTATGAGATGCCAAAAAAACTCCATGAAAAGTTCTAACAAGAGAGCCATCATCTTGTTGGAACATTGAATTAACTAGTCGACAATGGAAATTAACAAACACTCTGGGTGAAAGAAATGAAATAATTCAGACAAAGAAGATAGTATGCTACTATTAACAAATAGATTAAGATAAAAAAGATGGATAAAAGAATATATTATAGAAGATTTGCGTTTCTGCCTTACATTAATTTGGACATAGAAAAGATTTGGCGCGTATGTCTTTACATTAACATGAACATAGGAGAAAACTGACTGAAGAATACATAAGAACTACCTATATTGACAACTTCAGAATTAAAAGACGACTTTTTTAAATGTACGAAATATTATATAGAAGATTTGGTGATTAGGCCTTTAAGGAATACACAAGAACTACCTATATTGACAACTTCAGAATTGGCAGTATGGTTTAATTCCTTCGCCTGCCCTATTGGACGAATATTATTACTATTACTATCCTTAGCCATTCATACTAAAATTATGTGACAGTATAATTCGAAAATCGTTATAGACGCGATTTAAAAATCATCAGGACAGCAACACTGGTTATAATTACGTTTGAGGCTGCGTAACCGTTAGCAGTTTACTTAGAAATTATGTAAACTAGATCATCGGGTCATATGTTCGGACGATTTATGAGTTCAGGACGTCCAGCCGGAGCACCGCGGAGCATGCTAGACATTTTTATTCGACAATATTATTATTGTGTTTCAAAAATATCGCTCACAAATTTGTTTACAGTGTAGTAAAATAATGAAATTTAAATGCAGTAAAATTCGATTTAATTCTTTACATTTTAATCATAGGCTCATAGGCTTGCGTTTTAACTATCATCTCACCTAACGTTTTAAGCATTTGCTTAAATACAACACATACTTGAAGATATTAATTAGGTAGGTAAATAAACATTAGAAAATTCTCTGTTTTTTTTTTTATATAATTTTTCTTCACCGAGAACTTTAGCATTCTATAAATTAAAACGATTCACAACTAATCTGATAGAATCTTTCCAAATCCTAGTTCTTCTAATTTATTTTTGGCAACCAGTCTTCTTCATAAGCTTTTAATGACTAAACAGATTGATTGGGATTTGTAATTGACTGGGATGCGACAACCACACACAAAGCGTTTAATTCGTTGTATAAAATCTTCTAGGTTAATGTTTCAGGTTTCTTATGGTGGTAGAGCCACGCTGAAACTATTACTGGTTTCAGCATGAACGGGTCGGCTCGCCCGGGGTAGTACCACCCTCACATAGAAAACCAACGTGAAGTAATTGCACGTTGTAAAAACGTTGCATTGTTGCGTTTCGTTCGATCAGTGAGAGCGCCGGAGGCCCACCTCCCCTCCCCTCTCCTCCTCTCCCTCCCCTAATCCCTTCCACCCCAAAGAGTGGCAACGCACTTGCGACTTCTTTGGTGTTGTTGGTGTCCATGGACAGTGGTGATCACTTAACAGCAGGTGGCCCCCCTGTTCGTTTGCCACGTATGACATAAAAAAAGGTAAATCGATGCCTGTGTAGTTGCCGAGAGGCTTGTAGCTTCAGCCAACGCCAATGATTGTTAGTGTATTTTCTAGGTACAGCACCGCCACTGTGTCGTGGCCTAAAGAATGCATTATATCACCACAGTATATTGTAATCTATATAAATAAAATGATAGAGGTATGTCGTCGAGAGTTCCGATCGAATCGTCGACTTGAGCGGTTGTCCGTTTTGCTGCGCGCGCTAAGTTCGATTTTAATACTCGTGATTTAGTGACGTCAGTTATTGTTTGTTTCGATCCGGCACACCTGCGCTTCACAGGTGCGCTGCACCTGCGTTCTTTTTCTTGGAACTGAGTGAGACCTTTCCTTGTATTTATTTATTGCTTTATCTATTTCTTGGTATATTTATTTATTTACTCTTTTGTTTATCTATTTATTAATGAAATTTAAATGCAGTAAAATTCGATTTAATTCTTTACATTTTAATCATAGGCTCATAGGCTTGCGTTTTAACTATCATCTCACCTAACGTTTTAAGCATTTGCTTAAATACAATACATTTCATACTTGAAGATATTAATTAGGTAGGTAAATAAACATTAGAAAATTCTCTGCTTTTTTTTTAACTTTTTTATAATTTTTCTTCACCGAAAACTGTAGCATTTTATAAATTAAAATGATTCATAACTAATCTGATAGGATATTTCCAAATCCTAGTTCTTCTAATTTATTTTTGGCAACCAGTCTTCTTCATAAGCTTTTAATGACTAAACAGATTGATTGGGATTTGTAATTGACTGGGATGCGACAACCACACACAAAGCGTTTAATTCGTTGTATAAAATCTTCTAGGTTAATGTTTCAGGTTTCTTATGGTGGTAGAGCCACGCTGAAACTATTACTGGTTTCAGCATGAACGGGTCGGCTCGCCCGGGGTAGTACCACCCTCACATAGAAAACCAACGTGAAGTAATTGCACGTTGTAAAAACGTTGCATTGTTGCGTTTCGTTCGATCAGTGAGAGCGCCGGAGGCCCACCTCCCCTCCCCTCTCCTCCTCTCCCTCCCCTAATCCCTTCCACCCCAAAGAGTGGCAACGCACTTGCGACTTCTTTGGTGTTGTTGGTGTCCATGGACAGTGGTGATCACTTAACAGCAGGTGGCCCCCCTGTTCGTTTGCCACGTATGACATAAAAAAAGGTAAATCGATGCCTGTGTAGTTGCCGAGAGGCTTGTAGCTTCAGCCAACGCCAATGATTGTTAGTGTATTTTCTAGGTACAGCACCGCCACTGTGTCGTGGCCTAAAGAATGCATTATATCACCACAGTATATTGTAATCTATATAAATAAAATGATAGAGGTATGTCGTCGAGAGTTCCGATCGAATCGTCGACTTGAGCGGTTGTCCGTTTTGCTGCGCGCGCTAAGTTCGATTTTAATACTCGTGATTTAGTGACGTCAGTTATTGTTTGTTTCGATCCGGCACACCTGCGCTTCACAGGTGCGCTGCACCTGCGTTCTTTTTCTTGGAACTGAGTGAGACCTTTCCTTGTATTTATTTATTGCTTTATCTATTTCTTGGTATATTTATTCTAACCTTGTAGATTATTACTGCCCTTGTCGAGTAGATAATGATGATACTACAAGTGTCTTGTGATCATTTCAACGCTCTAATAAGATAGTGTCTTCTTAGTAAAATTTTCCAAAGAGTTTTTGTGGCAGTCTAGAATTTACGCCTCATTGTATTATCTTTCATCTACTTCACTCATAATCAGTAACTGAACTAAATTACGTAAAATGCCCCCGATATTACAAAATATAGAGATAAATAACACAAGATTACCCCGACTATCCCGCCAAAAACTCAGAAACTAATTCATTTAGTTTGTTAATGCATTTATGTCAGTAAAGTAAATATTTGATTGTTTACTTAAAGAAACTACTATTTTGTCATTAGTTAAGGTATTTTCCTTTATGTACATATATTTAGTTTAGTAAAACAACGCTTTCAACTCTTTAAAAATATATTAAAGTTTAAATAAGAAATGAAACTCAAGACCTATATAACGGTGATTACACGCGTTGTTTACAATAACCGTCGAAATAATTTTCTATCGTATTCGTCGGATTATCACGTCATAATGTTTGCGCTTTCTCTATAGACAAACTAGATAGTTGAAATTTTTGTTATTAAAATGTTAATGTTTCCTCCAGGAATGTAGTTAACATTTTAATTACAGGATTAAAATCTTGTACTTCCAGATTTACTATGAAATTAGATTATTTAAATAGTTTTTGTTAATTAAAGATCTATTTAACGTGACAAGGATTATCCTTAATAACTTTTAGATTATTACTGGCATTTTCGAGTAGATTATACGAGTAATCCCATCAACAACATAAATGTGAATTGAGAGCCAAGTCAATATTATGATATATGCCTTGGTTGCTGAATTCAACGACAAAAGAAGTGAGATCCAAATGGGTGTCCCGCTCAATGGTCAGTCCTGAAATTTATTTATAATAAAATATGTTACAACAACTTAAACTTTAATTAACAATAATCACTCACCTGAAAAAATAGGCAAAAACACACCCATTGATAATACTTGTAAATCTTCCTATCGTTCATATCTTCTTCCCCTTTTTCCCGGCTGTTCCCGATGCCAGGGTATGGGACCTCCACACCGACTTTCTTGTCGAAGAAACTCTTCAGCGTGTACGTAGAGTGTATCCAGCAATACGTGTTCAGCACGTCCTCTGGTATGTCTTTGGTATGTATACAGTCTATAGGGTTACCAACGTACTGCCTCGTTGTAACGATTAGGCTGAACGATATCAAAAGTATCACCGTTATTGAGTAATGTAGTCTAAATACAGGAGAATCGATGTGTACATAGTTCACTTTTATCAGATTCTTCAAACCACGAAACACGTCTAACATTGTAAATGTTTCTTAAAGTTTTCACTTTGTCCTTTTTCTTGCACAACTAACATTATTGGTCTATTTAAATCAAGCACCATTAGTTTGTTCGTAAGGCACTATAGATGGCAGTGTTTTTCATCGTTCCCACTACTGTTTCGTTTTCTTATTATTGTTTTTTTTTTTTACTTTTTATGGTTTCGCTTTTCTCCGTTTCATTTTAATGTTTATAGTTCACCGCGTCACATTTATTACTTCTATTCCGGCTGTCATTGATTCTAAATAATTATAATCAGTGTTGCTTTTATTAATAAGTTTTTTAAATAAAGATACATGAATATTTTGTATTTCTTTTTTAATATATAAAATTATATACATTATTATAATAATTTTCATCTTAAATTTGGGACGAGTAATAAAAGCCCAAATGAGCCACAGATTGAAAGCGTTTTTCCTAACATAGCATCCTAGCTTAAATTATGAGATGCCAAAAAAACTCCATGAAAAGTTCTAACAAGAGAGCCATCATCTTGTTGGAACATTGAATTAACTAGTCGACAATGGTAATTAACAAACACTCTGGGTGAAAGAAATGAAATAATTCAGACAAAGAAGATAGTATGCTACTATTAACAAATAGATTAAGATAAAAAAGATGGATAAAAGAATATATTATAGAAGATTTGCGTTTCTGCCTTACATTAATTTGGACATAGAAAAGATTTGGCGCGTATGTCTTTACATTAACATGAACATAGGAGAAAACTGACTGAAGAATACATAAGAACTACCTATATTGACAACTTCAGAATTAAAAGACGACTTTTTTAAATGTACGAAATATTATATAGAAGATTTGGTGATTAGGCCTTTAAGGAATACACAAGAACTACCTATATTGACAACTTCAGAATTGGCAGTATGGTTTAATTCCTTCGCCTGCCCTATTGGACGAATATTATTACTATTACTATCCTTAGCCATTCATACTAAAATTATGTGACAGTATAATTCGAAAATCGTTATAGACGCGATTTAAAAATCATCAGGACAGCAACACTGGTTATAATTACGTTTGAGGCTGCGTAACCGTTAGCAGTTTACTTAGAAATTATGTAAACTAGATCATCGGGTCATATGTTCGGACGATTTATGAGTTCAGGACGTCCAGCCGGAGCACCGCGGAGCATGCTAGACATTTTTATTCGACAATATTATTATTGTGTTTCAAAAATATCGCTCACAAATTTGTTTACAGTGTAGTAAAATAATGAAATTTAAATGCAGTAAAATTCGATTTAATTCTTTACATTTTAATCATAGGCTCATAGGCTTGCGTTTTAACTATCATCTCACCTAACGTTTTAAGCATTTGCTTAAATACAACACATACTTGAAGATATTAATTAGGTAGGTAAATAAACATTAGAAAATTCTCTGTTTTTTTTTTTATATAATTTTTCTTCACCGAGAACTTTAGCATTCTATAAATTAAAACGATTCACAACTAATCTGATAGAATCTTTCCAAATCCTAGTTCTTCTAATTTATTTTTGGCAACCAGTCTTCTTCATAAGCTTTTAATGACTAAACAGATTGATTGGGATTTGTAATTGACTGGGATGCGACAACCACACACAAAGCGTTTAATTCGTTGTATAAAATCTTCTAGGTTAATGTTTCAGGTTTCTTATGGTGGTAGAGCCACGCTGAAACTATTACTGGTTTCAGCATGAACGGGTCGGCTCGCCCGGGGTAGTACCACCCTCACATAGAAAATATTTTGTAATATCAGTGGTATTTTACGCAATATAGTTCGGTTATCGTGCACAAGTAAAGTGGATGGGAAATAATACCATGGAGGATGGATTTTAATTTGCCACAGAAACTTCCTAGAAAGTTCTAGCAAGACGGCCACCATATTGTTATAACATTGAAATGATCGCATTAAACTTGTCATATCATTGAACTTGACAATGGCGGTGGCCCCCCTGTTCGTTTGCCACGTATGACATAAAAAAAGGTAAATCGATGCCTGTGTAGTTGCCGAGAGGCTTGTAGCTTCAGCCAACGCCAATGATTGTTAGTGTATTTTCTAGGTACAGCACCGCCACTGTGTCGTGGCCTAAAGAATGCATTATATCACCACAGTATATTGTAATCTATATAAATAAAATGATAGAGGTATGTCGTCGAGAGTTCCGATCGAATCGTCGACTTGAGCGGTTGTCCGTTTTGCTGCGCGCGCTAAGTTCGATTTTAATACTCGTGATTTAGTGACGTCAGTTATTGTTTGTTTCGATCCGGCACACCTGCGCTTCACAGGTGCGCTGCACCTGCGTTCTTTTTCTTGGAACTGAGTGAGACCTTTCCTTGTATTTATTTATTGCTTTATCTATTTCTTGGTATATTTATTTATTTACTCTTTTGTTTATCTATTTATTTACGTATTTCTTTAATTCTTCAGTGATTTATTTTTAAATTTATTTTCTTTTTATTGTTTGTTTATTTAAGTAGTCTTATGTTATTTTTCCCCTGTCTCGCTCAGGTACTTATTTGCGTTGTTTTCCTATTTTGTTTAGTTTTAAACAGCTCCCTTTGATCCGGACTCGGGATAGTCCGTTAAATTCATTAAGGCGCGCCCCCCTGCCCCTCTGGCAGGGAGGTTTCACATGTCTTCCCCCGCCCCACTCCCCTCCTCAGGCCCCGGTATGGCCGCTGAACAAGAGATCAGTCTCTTAGAGACTGAGCTCATTAGCCTCCGCGGCTTCATAGCCGCTATCTGTCCTCGTCTCGTAGACGATTACGATGCGTACGCTGCAAAGCGTCGCACCGAGCTCCCTCATTCCTCGAAGCCCGCTCCCTCGATCTATGCCAAGATCGAGGCTTCCAACAACTTCCCAATCCCAGCCGATCGCGATAGCGATGACTCCGACTCCGACTCCGGCTCCGACATGGAGCAAGACCCTCCTGCTCAGCAGGATCCCCCTGCCGAGCAAGCCCCTCAGGCTGAGCAAGCCCCTGCTGCGGACGATGGCTTCACCACCGTCACGCACCGCAAACCGCGCAAGAAGCGCTCGAACTCCTCTTCCGATCCGGAGGACAAATTGCCCTCTAAAAAGATCGCAAACGTCGATGGCGCGAAAGTGCCAAAGGCGACACCAGCGCCCTCTAGACCCGACTCGCCCGTGGCTGCGGGTTCCGCAGTTTCGGGCAAGAAGCCCCGCCCACCGCCCCCCGTTACGATCCAAGACAAAGCGTCTTGGGTTGAGATTTCTAGCCTGCTGGAAACGGCAGGTATCCCTTACACCTCCGCCGTGAATACCGCTGTAGGTATTCAGGTGAAGGTAGCCACGTCCACCGCCCATCGCAACCTCACTCGTTTCCTTCGGGACAACCAGTGGGGCTATTTCACGCACTCTCTCGAAGAGGAGCGTAAACTACGGGTTGTGATCCGTAGAGTCCCCTCAGAACTCCCGACTGACGACATTTCAGACGACCTCAAGGAACAGAAGATTCCTGTTCGCGAGGTTCATCGTATGCGCTCTCCGCGCACCAGGGCTCCATATGATATGGTTCTCGTTGTCCTCGATCGCACCCCTCAGGGGAAAGCGATTTTTAATCTTACATCCCTTTGCGGCCTCTCCGGCGTCATAGTCGAGCCGCCGCGCAAAACGTCTGTGCCCTCGCAGTGTCACAACTGCCAGGTGTACGGACACTCCGCACGAAACTGTCGCCTGAAACCCAGGTGCGTTAAGTGCCTCGGCGACCACTCCACTAGGGAGTGTTCTCGCACGAAAGACGCCTCCGACCCTCCGAGCTGTGTTCTGTGCCGCGGCGTGGGCCATACCGCGAATTATCGCGGATGTCCCCGCGCCCCGCGCACAAAGCGCCCTCGATACCCCAGGCAGGCGTCGCCGTCTAAGACGGCCGCTGCCCCCGCCCGTCCTCGACCTCCGCCTCTCATGTCTCGAGAGGCCTTCCCGAACCTGCCGGGCACGTCTCGTGCACCGGCAGCGTCCGTACCCGCGACTAGTGCGCCCCCCCGCCCCTACCGGGCCCCTCAGGCCCCGTGGGCTCCTAAACCCGCGTCCCAGCACACTCCCAAACCTCCGGCGGCTAATCCTTCACAGGATGACCC
The DNA here is from genome assembly GCA_015888305.1 of Antheraea pernyi. Classification (NCBI taxonomy): domain Eukaryota; kingdom Metazoa; phylum Arthropoda; class Insecta; order Lepidoptera; family Saturniidae; genus Antheraea; species Antheraea pernyi. The sequence continues at coordinate 355,236 of MU159080.1, read as the reverse complement.
CGCATACTCCTTTTCCCTATCGAGTATTGACTACGCAGGTCAACTACTCATTTTCCACGAGATCTCGGAGATCTCGGCGTACGAAGAGTGCTCTCGTAATCCGCTACTAGGTGCCGTCACGGCAATCCATAGATTTCCAGCCATCGCGGCTACACTACAACGGCTCGCGCGCGCAGCTGTTAAAAAATAAATAACTCAAATAAGATAGAGTAAATCGCGTATTTACGTCTATCTTCCCCTAAAAATAACCGTCAAACAATAATAATAATTTTTGTTATGTCTATTTTTAGACTTCGGTGCCGTCACCGTTAGTAAATTTAAATTCAATCTTATAAAATGCGTGTTGCGCCCACGCTTTTGTAATCGATCCCTATTAGCTCCCGCACACTTCGCGGTTCTCAATAATATCTCGAGCCTAGGTCGTCCCCGCGCGGAGCCCTCTTGATATTATTTTCGCGATACAGTGACTCACCTACATCACTTGAACAGACATATGAGATCATCTCTCTCACACACGTGCACATATATACACATGGTGGGAGGGTTTTGTTTTTTTTTTTTCCCTCATCGAACTGAATCGAATAGTTTAAGTTCGTTTCAATCCGATATACACGTATTCATTTGTGAATCATGCAATTTCGATTGTATGGTTCACAAATGTATATATGTATGAATAGCTTAGAATAGTTAGCTAGGACAGACGTGTCTTTTTCCAGGAAACAGCCCAAGCCGAGGTGTGCGTGCACCCTTGTGTATGTTACCCAAAACCAAAATCGGCTGAGTGCCCTAAGCGCTCGGCCTTAGTAGTCCGGTGAAGCTGTAAAGACCTTGCCAGGTCAATAGCATAGTCAGTTCGAAAAAAAAAAAAAAAAAGGTATGTCGTCGTCATGCAATCACACAAAAAGTACTAGATAGGTACCGATTTTTATTTTTTTGAAGTTATACTTTCTGAGGCGCCTTAGGGAAAAATGATGACAGTAATTTTTTACTGTCATCTGTCACTGTCACGAAAAACCGACACCCTGAAGTTAGCTATAGTCAACTTTTTCTATTGTTAGTGTCGTTTTTTCTACAAACGTAGAATAAATAAGCCAAACGATAAAATTTTTGAAAAGATTTGGTTACGTCAAAGAAGCATAACTGCTAACGCGTGTACATAAGTACACACACACTTTTTTTTTCACTTCATAATATTTTGGTCTTTATGTACAAAAAAAAAATCACGATTTCTACATCTTGATATATATAATTCTTCTGTCCGTGTGTATGTGACTGAACTCCTCCTAACACAATTGGAAATGGTAGGTAGCGCTGCGGTTGACTTTTAAGATTTTTTATAATATCAAAGCAGAGCAGCACCCGCCGTGCCAGGTAGTCTATATATAAAGTTTAAAGTTAAGACTAAAATTTTCATAAGCACATCAGCACATGTGTTCAGCGATGTGTTTTATGTCGTGGAAATGTGGGGCAAGCGGTTTGGTCCGTATGCGCAGGAGGGGGGAATTAAATGTATAATATTGTTAACAATTTATTTTTGTGAGCAAAGTATATTTCGCTCTCTTTTTTCCAAGTTTCCTCCCTATACGTTAAACATAACGTAGTCATTTAATATTTCAAACGATTTAGTAATTAACGTTTACAAGGTAAACTAACCGCAATAAATGTAACATCCGTGCAGCTTTCGTAATAAGATGACGCTCAGCCGGATTTCAACACGCGCTGACGTCACAAAGGCAAGCAGTAAAACAAAAAGATCAGCGACGAAAACACAAGTCAAAGAGATCGCGTCCGCCGCATGAGTGTTAAATCAAATAAGAAATCTTGTGTGAAATCTGTAGTATTTTCAAAGAAATACTTCAAAAAAAGTCGTGTATAAATAATGTATAATTGTACTTAAATAAATATCTTAACAGAGAACGATGTGTGTGTTCTGTCTTCATTCACGGCGATCAATTTTCTGTTTCACGCATAATAAGTTTCGCAAGGGAGTTTTATCGGGATCTTGAAATGTCACGTAGTGAATTTTATATTTTATTCATAACTAGTGATCCCAGAGGAGGTTCTTCCGCCCTGATGATAAAAAAACCTTGACAAATTATACACGTAATCCTTCTTTTTTTTTTGACCTGGCCTCACAGCTTCACCGGACTACTAAGGTTGGCGCTTAACGCACTCAACCGATTTGGGTTTTAGGTAACATACACAAGGGTGCACGCACACCTCGGCTTGGGCTGTTACCTGGAAAAAGTCGCGTCTGACCTAGCTAACTATTCTAAGCTATTCATACATATATACATTTGTGAACCTACAATCGAAATTGCATGATTCACAAATGAATACGTGTATATCGGAATGAAGGAATCGTACTCCTTCTTACTCGTACTTACTTACACGTACGTACTTACACGTAATCCTTCCTCATGAATCACTTTATCTGCTAGTGAATACCGCAAGTTAATCTGTTCAGTAGTTTTTGAGTTTATCGCGAACAGACAAACAGACGAACGTGGCAGAGGACTTTCTTTTATAATATGTAATGATGTTGTGTTATTTCATTCTATATTTTGTAATATTAGTAGTATTTTATGCAATATAGTTCGGTTATTGTGCACAAGGGAAGTGGATGGGAAATAAAACCATGAAGCATGGATAGGACTTTCTTTTATAATATGTAATGATGTTGTGTTATTTCATTCTATATTTTGTAATATTAGTAGTATTTTATGCAATATAGTTCGGTTATTGTGCACAAGGGAAGTGGATGGGAAATAAAACCATGAAGCATGGATTTTGATTTGCCACAGAAACTTCCTACGAAGTTCTAGCAAGACGGCCACCATGTTGTTAGAACATCGAAATGTTCACAAGAAACTTCTAGTATCCATTATCTATTCGACAACGGCATTAATAATCTACGAAAGGATTGTTTGCCAAAAATATTGAAAAGTAAATTTGACAAGTCACAGTTTGAACCCCCTTCTTAACTTTACTAAATTGATTTGGTCACACTATCGGCTTACGGTAAAGAAAAACATCATAAAGAAACCTCCTTTAATTCCCGCCTGAGTTTCTATCATCTTAAAGTTTAAAGTCAATCGCCAAGTAAATATAGGTGCGTTTCAGCAGCTACACTCAAGAATCTGTCTTTCGAAAGTTGAGATTGTAAATAAAAATTGTGTTTTTAATCTTAACTTAATAACTAGAAGATGGAAAATTGATATTAGAGTACGGAATACATAATAAATAACAATAATTCAGATGATAGATGCATTTTAAAATCTCAGCACAATATTTATTTAAATCATTGGATCATTTTGAATTGGGCCGTTGACGCCACCATATTGGCCTTTGCTATTCTGCTGAGGGCCTTTCATTATACCCGTACTCCACAGCCGGTTGTAATGCGACATGCGATAGATGGATGAAAAAGTTGTGGCAACAAAAAATAAGTTTCAATAAAATAAATATGCTAAAACCCGTAATTCTCTATGTATAAAGAGATATCAAACATCCTGATCTGTAGATCGCAATGTTTACCTGAATAATAAGTTCAAACAAATTACATGTATGAATAAATGTCGCTTAGTATAACTTCTAGGAACACATTAAATTGCAGACGCTAATGTATCTCTAAGGAGATATGATTCCTTTGATCTCTACTCGAGCTTTTAACGTACGACTGGTCTGTCATCATTGAGTATTTTGTTTAAAACTTTAATGGATACGAAAATTGATGAATTAGAACCGGTGCATTGGAGAGGCAGCAGTCGAAATGAGATACAATAAGACTAACATAATATATGCTTATAATAAACTAGCGGAGCCGGCCACGTTGTTGAATTTAAATTATGATAAAGCATTCGGTGTTATGGAATAATGAGTCTGCCTAAAAACTTGATACGAAAAAGCGAGGTTATGTAGTAAATAGGTAACAGAACACATGCACCATAAAATAAACTGGAGTTGAAAAAGAAATCAAAAATTAAAACATCACGCCATCTATGAGATGTCTATAACAGTCGGCCCTATATTTCTCAACAAACTAATGTGAAGCGCCATCTGTCTGTGACTGATGAAACATACAATTAATAACAATAATCAATATTGACAATAATTTCATTTACAATCAAAAAATATTGTTGATGAATTAGAACCGGTGCATTGGAGAGGCAGCAGTCGAAATGAGATACAATAAGACTAATCTTATGCAGTTAAAATATCAATATGACATGTACACAGGAGTCGCTAGGCTGAAGGAAGCGCAATACGTAAACCCATAAGTTTTCCCCTATCAAAAAGTGCTCAAAGAGCCATAAAAAGTTTTCACTTCAAAGAAAATATTTGAAAAAAAAAATATTTCTAAAAGAAAAACTCCTTAAAATGTGCATACAATGAACTGTGGAACGAATTTTACTATCTTATAAAACATAATAATGGGAACAGCAAAATGGAAGATTGCCTTTCAATAAATAACATTAATTGAATAAGTGTGTATAATAAAGTAGTCTTTGGTCGGTATGTGTGTGCTGTAATCACTATGATTTATTGTTACGATGATTTAAGTCGTAAAATTATATCTCGATAATAAATTAATAAGGTAAGCACTAAGAAATTATAGTTTGGCAGATTGTATGATCAATTGCTTTTGGATGATTTTATGAACTTTTGCTCTAAATTTTGGTCGGATATTTTTATCGAATCGCGAATCTCAGCTAAGTATTAACTATGTATATAAAAATGAGTGTAGTTGTCTATATATTTCATATCTTTAAACTGGGATACCGTTTCACCCAAGTATGTATTGCCAGTAGACTTACGGGTTTTTTTTTCAGAGAATGTTTGTATATTACCATAACTCGAATTTAGGTGTCGCTAAGCTGTAGTTCATTGGTATTAAGTTTTATATTGTAAATAAACACAGGAGAAGTCACAAACGAGCTCCAGTGCTGTATATAAAAAACGTGGAACATTTTTTCGGATCTTAGGCATCTAACTGAAAATTATTCGATTTAGGGTATTAAAATGGCGTTTTAAATCTTAACTTAATGGTTGAAAAATGGGAATGATGGGAAATCAATAGTAGACAAGATATCCCACTATATTATATCTATGTTTGCCTCTATAATAACTAAAACAAAACCCTAACAGGACACAAATCCAAGATTAACCCTAAAAGTTGTGTTTAAGGAGAACTTTTTCATTCATTTTTCTATAACTCGCCAATAGATGGCACTACGGGCCATTGACATCTACATTGTCCAACCGATAGCTGTGTACAGGTAAATACAAATAATATTAATAGTACATAACACAATATTTGTACTATTTCAACAAATTATAAAAACAACCGCGTGGTTCTGCCACGGGTAAAGTTAGTGCATTTCAAAATATTACAAAACAAGATAATTGTAAATCACCACCATAAAATATAAACTATTTATAACAAATCATAATAAACCAAGTCCCTGTGGGTTGAACCGCGTGAAGCGATTGAAGATGAAAGAACTCGGGATGATAATTTGTCAAAATTAAATGGTCAGTGTATGTAAAGAAAAGCCGCTGCAAGCGATGCGCGGCGTTTCCAACGACTCACGTAATTTATGACCGAGGGCGGCACTTCTAAAAGACTTCCTCCTCTATAATTTATTTATTTTATAATAAGCGTTTACGTCTTTTTTATAATGGGTCATTAATTTTTATTACGATCTACATCGCGCGCGCAGCTGTTAAAAAATAAATAACTCAAATAAGATAGAGTAAATCGCGTATTTACGTCTATCTTCCCCTAAAAATAACTGTCAAACAATAATAATAATTTTTGTTGTGTCTATTTTTAGACTTCGGTGCCGTCACCGTTAGTAAATTTAAATTCAATCTTATAAAATGCGTGTTGCGCCCACGCTTTTGTAATCGATCCCTCTTAGCTCCCGCACACTTCGCGGTTCTCAATAATATCTCGAGCCTAGGTCGTTCCCGCGCGGAGCCCTCTTGATATTATTTTCTTAAAAAATAAATAACTCAAATAAGATAGAGTAAATCGCGTATTTACGTCTATCTTCCCCTAAAATAACCGTTCAATAATAATAATAATTTTTGTTATGTCTATTTTTAGACTTCGGTGCCGTCACCGTTAGTAAATTTAAATTCAATCTTATAAAATGCGTGTTGCGCCCACGCTTTTGTAATCGATCCCTATTAGCTCCCGCACACTTCGCGGTTCTCAATAATATCTCGAGCCTAGGTCGTCCCCGCGCGGAGCCCTCTTGATATTATTTTCGCGATACAGTGACTCACCTACATCACTTGAACAAACATATGAGATCATCTCTCTCACACACGTGCACATATATACACATGGTGGGAGGGATTTGTTTTTTTTTTTCCCCATCGAACTGAATCGAATAGTTTAAGTTCGTTTCAATCCGATATACACGTATTCATTTGTGAATCATGCAATTTCGATTGTATGGTTCACAAATGTATATATGTATGAATAGCTTAGAATAGTTAGCTAGGACAGACGTGTCTTTTTCCAGGAAACAGCCCAAGCCGAGGTGTGCGTGCACCCTTGTGTATGTTACCCAAAACCAAAATCGGCTGAGTGCCCTAAGCGCTCGGCCTTAGTAGTCCGGTGAAGCTGTAAAGACCTTGCCAGGTCAATAGCATAGTCAGTTCGAAAAAAAAAAAAAAAAAGGTATGTCGTCGTCATGCAATCACACAAAAAGTACTAGATAGGTACCGATTTTTATTTTTTTGAAGTTATACTTTCTGAGGCGCCTTAGGGAAAAATGATGACAGTAATTTTTTACTGTCATCTGTCACTGTCACGAAAAACCGACACCCTGAAGTTAGCTATAGTCAACTTTTTCTATTGTTAGTGTCGTTTTTTCTACAAACGTAGAATAAATAAGCCAAACGATAAAATTTTTGAAAAGATTTGGTTACGTCAAAGAAGCATAACTGCTAACGCGTGTACATAAGTACACACACACATTTTTTTTCACTTCATAATATTTTGGTCTTTATGTACAAAAAAAAAAACACGATTTCTACATCTTGATATATATAATTCTTCTGTCCGTGTGTATGTGACTGAACTCCTCCTAACACAATTGGAAATGGTAGGTAGCGCTGCGGTTGACTTTTAAGATTTTTTATAATATCAAAGCAGAGCAGCACCCGCCGTGCCAGGTAGTCTATATATAAAGTTTAAAGTTAAGACTAAAATTTTCATAAGCACATCAGCACATGTGTTCAGCGATGTGTTTTATGTCGTGGAAATGTGGGGCAAGCGGTTTGGTCCGTATGCGCAGGAGGGGGGAATTAAATGTATAATATTGTTAACAATTTATTTTTGTGAGCAAAGTATATTTCGCTCTCTTTTTTCCAAGTTTCCTCCCTATACGTTAAACATAACGTAGTCATTTAATATTTCAAACGATTTAGTAATTAACGTTTACAAGGTAAACTAACCGCAATAAATGTAACATCCGTGCAGCTTTCGTAATAAGATGACGCTCAGCCGGATTTCAACACGCGCTGACGTCACAAAGGCAAGCAGTAAAACAAAAAGATCAGCGACGAAAACACAAGTCAAAGAGATCGCGTCCGCCGCATGAGTGTTAAATCAAATAAGAAATCTTGTGTGAAATCTGTAGTATTTTCAAAGAAATACTTCAAAAAAAGTCGTGTATAAATAATGTATAATTGTACTTAAATAAATATCTTAACAGAGAACGATGTGTGTGTTCTGTCTTCATTCACGGCGATCAATTTTCTGTTTCACGCATAATAAGTTTCGCAAGGGAGTGTTATCGGGATCTTGAAATGTCACGTAGTGAATTTTATATTTTATTCATAACTAGTGATCCCAGAGGAGGTTCTTCCGCCCTGATGATAAAAAAACCTTGACAAATTATACACGTAATCCTTTTTTTTTTTCTTTTTCTCGAACTGACCACGCTATTGACCTGGCAGGGTCTTCACAGCTTCACCGGACTACTAAGGTTGGCGCTTAAGGCACTCAACCGATTTTGGTTTTAGGTAACATACACAAGGGTGCACGCACACCTCGGCTTTATACATTTGTGAACCATACAATCGAAATTGCATGATTCACAAATGAATACGTGTATATCGGATTGAAACGAACTTAAACTATTCGATTCAGTTCGATGAGGGAAAAAAAAACAATCGAAATTGCATGATTCACAAATGAATACGTGTATATCGGAATGAAGGAATCGTACTCCTTCTTACTCGTACTTACTTACACGTACGTACTTACACGTAATCCTTCCTCATGAATCACTTTATCTGCTAGTGAATACCGCAAGTTAATCTGTTCAGTAGTTTTTGAGTTTATCGCGAACAGACAAACAGACGAACGTGGCAGAGGACTTTCTTTTATAATATGTAATGATGTTGTGTTATTTCATTCTATATTTTGTAATATTAGTAGTATTTTATGCAATATAGTTCGGTTATTGTGCACAAGGGAAGTGGATGGGAAATAAAACCATGAAGCATGGATTTTGATTTGCCACAGAAACTTCCTACGAAGTTCTAGCAAGACGGCCACCATGTTGTTAGAACATCGAAATGTTCACAAGAAACTTCTAGTATCCATTATCTATTCGACAACGGCATTAATAATCTACGAAAGGATTGTTTGCCAAAAATATTTAAAAGTATTTTTGACAAGTCACAGTTTGAACCCCCTTCTTAACTTTACTAAATTGATTTGGTAACACTATCGGCTTACGGTAAAGAAAAACATCATAAAGAAACCTCCTTTAATTCCCGCCTGAGTTTCTATCATCTTAAAGTTTAAAGTCAATCGCCAAGTAAATATAGGTGCGTTTCAGCAGCTACACTCAAGAATCTGTCTTTCGAAAGTTGAGATTGTAAATAAAAATTGTGTTTTTAATCTTAACTTAATAACTAGAAGATGGAAAATTGATATTAGAGTACGGAATACATAATAAATAACAATAATTCAGATGATAGATGCATTTTAAAATCTCAGCACAATATTTATTTAAATCATTGGATCATTTTGAATTGGGCCGTTGACGCCACCATATTGGCCTTTGCTATTCTGCTGAGGGCCTTTCATTATACCCGTACTCCACAGCCGGTTGTAATGCGACATGCGATAGATGGATGAAAAAGTTGTGGCAACAAAAAATAAGTTTCAATAAAATAAATATGCTAAAACCCGTAATTCTCTATGTATAAAGAGATATCAAACATCCTGATCTGTAGATCGCATAGTTTACCTGAGTAATAAGTTCAAACAAATTACATGTATGAATAAATGTCGCTTAGTAAAACTTCTAGGAACACATTAAATTGCAGACGCTAATGTATCTCTAAGGAGATATGATTCCTTTGATCTCTACTCGAGCTTTTAACGTACGACTGGTCTGTCATCATTGAGTATTTTGTTTAAAACTTTAATGGATACGAAAATTGATGAATTAGAACCGGTGCATTGGAGAGGCAGCAGTCGAAATGAGATACAATAAGACTAACATAATATATGCTTATAATAAACTAGCGGAGCCGGCCACGTTGTTGAATTTAAATTATGATAAAGCATTCGGTGTTATGGAATAATGAGTCTGCCTAAAAACTTGATACGAAAAAGCGAGGTTATGTAGTAAATAGGTAACAGAACACATGCACCATAAAATAAACTGGAGTTGAAAAAGAAATCAAAAATTAAAACATCACGCCATCTATGAGATGTCTATAACAGTCGGCCCTATATTTCTCAACAAACTAATGTGAAGCGCCATCTGTCTGTGACTGATGAAACATACAATTAATAACAATAATCAATATTGACAATAATTTCATTTACAATCAAAAAATATTGAGACTGTTAATCGAAATATAAATTACCCTATTTTTCGACTTGGACTAAATCTATCTATACATCTATACATACATATAATAAGAATGTAAATGTAATGTGCCTGTATTTTTTCATTTTCGTGAAAAAAATTGTTGCTCGCGTCGATAATCTGCAGGAAGCGCAATACGTAAACCCATAAGTTTTCCCCTATCAAAAAGTGCTCAACGCGCCATAAAAAGTTTTCGCTTTAAAGAAAATATTTGAAAAAAAAATATTTCTAAAAGAAAAACTCCTTAAAATGTGCATACAATGAACTGTGGAACGAATTTTACTATCTTATAAAACATAATAATGGGAACAGCAAAATGGAAGATTGCCTTTCAATAAATAACATTAATTGAATAAGTGTGTATAATAAAGTAGTCTTTGGTCGGTATGTGTGTGCTGTAATCACTATGATTTATTGTTACGATGATTTAAGTCGTAAAATTATATCTCGATAATAAATTAATAAGGTAAGCAGTAAGAAATTATAGTTTGGCAGATTGTATGATCAATTGCTTTTGGATGATTTTATGAACTTTTGCTCTAAATTTTGGTCGGATATTTTTATCGAATCGCGAATCTCAGCTAAGTATTAACTATGTATATAAAAATGAGTGTAGTTGTCTATATATTTCATATCTTTAAACTGGGATACCGTTTCACCCAAGTATGTATTGCCAGTAGACTTACGGGTTTTCTTTTTCAGAGAATGTTTGTATATTACCATAACTCGAATTTAGGTGTCGCTAAGCTGTAGTTCATTGGTATTAAGTTTTATATTGTAAATAAACACAGGAGAAGTCACAAACGAGCTCCAGTGCTGTATATAAAAAACGTGGAACATTTTTTCGGATCTTAGGCATCTAACTGAAAATTATTCGATTTAGGGTATTAAAATGGCGTTTTAAATCTTAACTTAATGGTTGAAAAATGAGAATGATGGTAAATCAATGGTAGACAAGATATCCCACTTTATTATAACTATGTTTGCCACTATAAGACTATTGGACACTCCAGTGTTGCCACAAATCCAAGATTAACCCTAAAAGTTGTGTTTAAGGAGAACTTTTTCATTCATTTTTCTATAACTCGCCAATAGATGGCACTACGGGCCATTGACATCTACATTGTCCAACCGATAGCTGTGTACAGGTAAATACAAATAATATTAATAGTACATAACACAATATTTGTACTATTTCAACAAATTATAAAAACAACCGCGTGGTTCTGCCACGGGTAAAGTTAGTGCATTTCAAAATATTACAAAAGAAGATAATTCTAAATCACCACCATAAAATATAAACTATTTATAACAAATCATAATAAACCAAGTCCCTGTGGGTTGAAGCGCGTGAAGCGATTAAAGATGAAAGAACTCGGGATGATAATTTGTCAAAATTAAATGGTCAGTGTATGTAAAGAAAAGCCGCTGCAAGCGATGCGCGGCGTTTCCAACGACTCACGTAATTTATGACCGAGGGCGGCACTTCTAAAAGACTTCCTCCTCTATAATTTATTTATTTTATAATAAGCGTTTACGTCTTTTTTATAATGGGTCATTAATTTTTATTACGATCTACAATTGGTCAAGGGCGCGTCACATGGAGTCGATAATAGTGACTATATTTACATATGACAATGAATGAAAGTCAACATAGTTCGCTTCGGAAATGATGCAGAATTTGAATGATATTTTAAAGAATTATTAACAAAATTTTAGGGACAAAACAGTCGTCTGTAATACAATGAAATATAAACAGAGAAAGAAATATATTTATTATAGCAAATACTCGGATAATACAATAGTGAAAAAAAGGCAGTTACAATGACTGCCTGGAGGAATAACTTTTTAAATCAATTATTATTTATTTATATTTCATAATTCGTAAATTGAAATTATTATCACTACCAACTCATATGTATTGGTACCCCGAACAATAATTATATAAGTTTTTATACAGTTTATGAATTAATACAAACACATATTCTTTTATCTTTCAGCCAAGAAGCTATATTTTAAAATCAAGACGGGGTTATGTGCAGGTCTTCGGTGTATACACAAAAGGAAGGTCTGCAATTTATGGCATTTCCAAAATTTAATATATAAAATTTGTAATTTGCCAGAAAATATATAAAAATACTAGCGGTCCCGGCGGACTTTTTTTTTATATCATAGGAGGCAAACGAACAGGTGGATCATCACCGTCCAGAGACTGCAACACCAGAAGAGTCGCAAGAGCGTTGTCACCCTGTGTTTAGGGGAGTGGAGAGGGGGCGGGGAGGTGGGTTATCGGGCGCTCTCACTGACCGAACGAAACGCAACAATGCAAGCACTATGATAATAAAACAAAAAAAATCTAAAATTCAATCGCAGCGCCACCTCCCGTTTCCAATTGGTCTAAATTTGATTCGAATGGTCCGAATCTAAACCATTATCGGATCCAGTCGAACACACACACAAAATTTCATCAAAATCGGTCCACCCGTTTTGGAGGAGTTCGATGACATACACATTTACAGAAAAAATTATATATAAAGAAGATTATCGCTTTTTTATTTTAGAAATTTCTTCAATCCTATAAAACTCAAGATATTGTCTATCTTAGTTATATGAGCTGCCTAATCTCTAGGAGTATCAAAAAGTAAAAAAGCGTTAACTCTAGTAGTTTAAAAAAAAAAGAAGAAGTAAATAAGTTGTCAAATAGAGAGGCAGTCCCGGACGCGATTATCTTCTCATTTGAAAAGCACAGAAGAGTTATAAAGTTATAAAATATTTGAACATAATCTACGGTGTTGGTAATTATGGGGGTCTACAAAAGACTCTTGTAACACGAGGAATTCACCTCTGAAGAGAGAAAATTCAAAAGAATTTTTCTTTGATATACTTTTGCTAGAATACACAGGTCGATATCGCTAGGTGATCAAATACTTTATTCTATTTAGGCCTTAAGGGGGTGCTTACGAACGTCAAAACTACTACCGGTCCGGAAAACAATCCAGTCATCTTTGTGGTCTATCTTTTTAACATATATATTAGAGGGTACGGCGGACGTTGTCCTGACTTGATAATAAAAAATTAAAAAATCAACCGCAGCGCCATCTACTAGTTCCAATTGTGAATCTAAACCATTCTTGAATCCACTTGAAGATACACAAAAATTCTATCAAAATCAAGATCTGTCCAGTTCAGTCTCATACACACAGACAGAATAATTATCTATATATATATAGTCAGTCCAAATATCACCATCGTTCAGATATTGATCTACTCAATAATAGCTTTGTGACATCAAAACCCGTTTGACACGTGCGCTTACACTTACAGTCCGGTGAATCGTTAACATGCTTTGGGACTTTGTTGTAAACACTATTGCTCAAAAAATTGTTACTGGTTTTACTGAGTCTGAAACATGGGACGACCAGTTTATCACCGTTTCTAATATTGAGATCATGCCGGTCTTTTACGAGATTCAGCTTTTCAATGTTTTTGTGGACATATTATCAAAAATGTATTAGGAGGGTAGACAGATAACATATAATTTATCGCTTGAATATTTTATCCACGACAACTCTACGTACGAGATATAAATAGTGCACGTATCGTTAATCCAGTAAAGGTGAACGCATCGCGATCTGATGCGAACATAAAATTTGTTACACCCGACAAAGGCACTAAGTCTGAAATGCTATAAAAATGTCAAATTCACCGGTCGCACGCCGCACCGCTGTAGCGGAGATATCCGGTGTCGTAGACATCACAGATCCGATTCGAATCCATGGAAACGGTTACCGACCTTTAGAACGAGTAGTCATTTAAGGATATGTCTTCCGCTCGTACGAGACGTATGGACGGTACATAAAACTGCAGCTAACTTTTATTATCTTTTATGAACTTGTTTTATTATCCTTAAATATACAAATTCTAAAATTACAATTGTCTGCTACTCTTACATTCGTTTCCACGCAGTTAAATAAGTTTAATCAAATTCGTTATGAAATACGACTGTTGGCTATGGAGTCGACAACCGCAACAGATATAATGCGACACAGTCACGTGGCATTAGGTATATCTGTTGGGGCAAAGATAAAATAGCGTTTATGTACAAATATAACTTCATCGATAATTCGTTATGAAATACGACTGTTGGCTATGGAGTCGACAACTGCAACAGATATAATGCGACACAGTCACGTGGCATTAGATAAAATGACGTTTATGTACAAATATAACTTTATCCATAATGACGTCATGGTTATGAATTGTACGATCCATCCACCAAGAAAGACGAATTATTCGTAGAATTTACTAGCCCAAGTGTCTAAGCAAGGATGTCCATTATCTAGTCGTCGGTCGCCTTTTAAGATATTCAGCCAAAGCTGGCAACCAATAACAATCAAGATACATGAACAGACGATACTTACTACCAATGGCATTCGAGGGCATTAGTAACTCCCCCGATATAGTCAGTAGCATGGTACATAGGTCAATAGTAGCTTCTCCGATATATCTCATTGACATGGGTATTTTCAAAATTCATTCATTCATTTAACCTTCGGTTACCATCGGGTGGCCAACTCGCCCTCGGCCCCCGACTCTCCACAATTTTTTTTTCTAACTGACTACGCTATATTCAAAATTCATTCATTCATTTAACCTTCGATTATCATCGGGTGGCCAGCTCGCCCTCGACACCCGACTCACCACACTTTTTTTTCTGACTACGCTATTGACCAAACAAGGTCTTAACAGCTTCACCGGACTACAACTCTCCACACTTTACGGCCCATCTGCACTATTATGTGTTAATTCTAGATCTAAACTCTATGAATAAACAACCTTATTAAATTCTATTCATATTATATACGAGAAGTTTATAAGGTTGAATTTATGAGGTTACTCTCTCACGCAAGGTCTTAACAGCTTCACCGGACTACAACTCTCCACACTTTACGGCCCATCTGCACTATTATGTGTTAATTCTAACTCTAAACTATATGAATAAACAACCTTATTAAATCCTATTAATATTATAAACGAGAAGTTGAGTTTATGAGGTTACTCTCTCACACAAAAATACAATACGGATTTTAATGGAAACTGTACAATAATATAACTTCTTTTATAAACGTATTCTCTAAATTAGCGATAATATAAGGATAAGTATCAAGAAAGTTTGAAATAACCTTCTCATCTGAAAGCTAACTCGGCTAGAAACGTTACAGTTACACGAATATATAATGCAAAAGCATACAACGTCGCGAAACGAGCGGCTGCTGGTAGGCTATAAAATACAATAAGAATTTTTGAGGTTTCCTTAGCAGACTCAGATATGAGCAGGTACAAATGAACTATCGTATTCTCTCATTGTACTAATATTATAATATTAGTACCTACAGTATTTCCGTAATAAAATATTAGAAAATCAGTCATATTAAACGCTGTTAGCATTAGAATACAACAATTATTTGGTCTATCTCTAAGTAATATTCATAATCAAAAGTTGTAGCTGATGTCTGATGGGTTGTTTTCTGAGTTGTTCGTTTTGAAGTTCATAAGCACCTTCTCGAGGTAATATTCATAATCAAAAGTTGTAGCTGATGACTGATGGGTTTTTTTCTGAGTTGTTCATTTTGAAGCACCTTCTCGAGATCTGAATTAAATAAAGTATTTTTGATTTTGATCTTCTTTTGCATATCTATTGATCAACAAGTTGCACAGCGACACTTTGTCTTTGATTTGAGCAGTTTGTTGACAGTACTCACTATCAAATATTGAGCTTTCATTCGCCATGAAAAGAAACATAACATAATAATATCGTTTAAATAAACGAGCATTATGATTACTAACAACAGAAGACAATACACGGCCGGTTTGGTAGCTGTTTGATCGAGTCTGTGTACACTTAAAACAGTTTATTTGTGTTTGGATGCAGCCAATCGTGGATAAAAGTGTTCTGTACAGATCATTGCTGTTTTCCTGCACCGTTTCCATTGTATTTCGTGAAATCGTCGTTAATTTAATGATACATTTCTTTAATCTAATACAATCGATACTCTTTGGAATGTGTGTTTATTTTTTTTCGAACTGACTACGCTATTGACCAAGCAAGGTCTTAACAGCTTCACCGGACTACCTCTTTGGAATGAGGTTCGTTAACACAACTACTGGTTAGAGTTGACTGGTAGAAATCGCCTAGAAAGCAATAAGAGTTATGCTCTCTTTTTTAGCTTATTTTTTTTATATAATGTATAATTCGTTATTGTATTTATTAATGAATGAAAATATTAGTAAACTGAACTTGCGATGACTTGCGTGAATTTGTGTGAGTGCACATAGATACACAACTCCGCGATACATTTCTTTAATCTAATACAATCGATATCTCTTTGGAATGAGGTTCGTTAATGCAACTAGTGATTAGAGTTGACTGGTAGAAATCGCATAGAAAGCAAAAAGCGTTATACTCTCTTTTTTAACTATTTTTTTTATATAATGTATAATTCGTTTAAGAAATGAAAATATTCGTAAACTAAACTTTGAATTTGCGTGAGTGCACATAGATACACAACTCCGCCGCGCACTTTCCATACTTCACCTCTTGTACTGATAGCAGCGTCACGTATTTAATTCTTAACATTTTGTATTTGTGTTCGATTTATTGTTATGTGCAGGTCTTCGGTGTATACACAAAAGGAAGGTCTGCAATTCATGGCATTTCCAAAATTTAATATATAAAATTTGTAATTTGCCAGAAAATATATAAAAATACTAGCGGTCCCGGCGGACGTTTTTTTAGGAGGCAAACGAACAGGTGGATCACCACCGTCCAAAGACACTTGCAACACCAGAAGAGTCGCAAGAGCGTTGTCACCCTGTGTTTAGGGGAGTGGAGAGGGGGCGGGGAGGTGGGTTATCGGGCGCTCTCACTGACCGAACGAAACGCAACAATGCAAGCACTATGATAATAAAACAAAAAAAATCTAAAATTCAATCGCAGCGCCACCTCCCGTTTCCAATTGGTCTAAATTTGATTCGAATGGTCCGAATCTAAACCATTATCGGATCCAGTCGAACACACACACAAAATTTCATCAAAATCGGTCCACCCGTTTTGGAGGAGTTCGATGACATACACATTTACAGAAAAAATTATATATAAAGAAGATTATCGCTTTTTTATTTTAGAAATTTCTCCAATCCTATAAAACTCAAGTAATTGTCTATGTTAGTTATATGAACTGCCGAACCTCTAGGAGTATCAAAAAGTAAAAAAAGCGTTAACTCTAATAGTTTAAAAAAAAGTTAATATGTCAAATAGAGAGGCAGTTCCGGACGCGATTATCTTCTCATTTGCAAAGCACAGAAGTGTTTGAACATAATCTACTGCGTTGGTAATTGTGGGTGTCTACAAAAGATCAATTTTGCTTATGAGTTTTATTTTATTTTTAAACAAGAATATGTCTCCTACTTATGTTATGTACCTACTTAAAACATAATAAAATTTATTTTTAAAAGTTTTTTGTATGACTCTACTTTTGGTAGTCACTCGCACAGATGCAAAGCTCAGCTTCGTCTCGCGGACTTTACTGCAGCATTTTACCTATAAATAGCCTATAGATAGCAGCAATTTAGAGGCAATCCTATTATAGATGACGTGAGATTGTGTCACATTAAAAACATTTAAAAAACATTATCGGTTAATTTTGACTTTAGCATCCACGGGAAATGAGAATCTATTATCTACATATATAAAACACTTACTAAATGTTCTTATATTAACGTAAACGTGATCAAATACTTTATTCTATTTAGGCCTTAAGGGGGTGCTTACGAACGTCAAAACTACTACCGGTCCGGAAAACAATCCAGTCATCTTTGTGGTCTATCTTTTTAACATATATATTAGAGGGTACGGCGGACGTTGTCCTGACTTGATAATAAAAAATTAAAAAATCAACCGCAGCGCCATCTACTAGTTCCAATTGTGAATCTAAACCATTCTTGAATCCACTTGAAGATACACAAAAATTCTATCAAAATCAAGATCTGTCCAGTTCAGTCTCATACACACAGACAGAATAATTATCTATATATATATAGTCAGTCCAAATATCACCATCGTTCAGATATTGATCTACTCAATAATAGCTTTGTGACATCAAAACCCGTTTGACACGTGCGCTTACACTTACAGTCCGGTGAATCGTTAACATGCTTTGGGACTTTGTTGTAAACACTATTGCTCAAAAAATTGTTACTGGTTTTACTGAGTCTGAAACATGGGACGACCAGTTTATCACCGTTTCTAATATTGAGATCATGCCGGTCTTTTACGAGATTCAGCTTTTCAATGTTTTTGTGGACATATTATCAAAAATGTATTAGGAGGGTAGACAGATAACATATAATTTATCGCTTGAATATTTTATCCACGACAACTCTACGTACGAGATATAAATAGTGCACGTATCGTTAATCCAGTAAAGGTGAACGCATCGCGATCTGATGCGAACATAAAATTTGTTACACCCGACAAAGGCACTAAGTCTGAAATGCTATAAAAATGTCAAATTCACCGGTCGCACGCCGCACCGCTGTAGCGGAGATATCCGGTGTCGTAGACATCACAGATCCGATTCGAATCCATGGAAACGGTTACCGACCTTTAGAACGAGTAGTCATTTAAGGATATGTCTTCCGCTCGTACGAGACGTATGGACGGTACATAAAACTGCAGCTAACTTTTATTATCTTTTATGAACTTGTTTTATTATCCTTAAATATACAAATTCTAAAATTACAATTGTCTGCTACTCTTACATTCGTTTCCACGCAGTTAAATAAGTTTAATCAAATTCGTTATGAAATACGACTGTTGGCTATGGAGTCGACAACTGCAACAGATATAATGCGACACAGTCACGTGGCATTAGATAAAATGACGTTTATGTACAAATATAACTTTATCCATAATGACGTCATGGTTATGAATTGTACGATCCATCCACCAAGAAAGACGAATTATTCGTAGAATTTACTAGCCCAAGTGTCTAAGCAAGGATGTCCATTATCTAGTCGTCGGTCGCCTTTTAAGATATTCAGCCAAAGCTGGCAACCAATAACAATCAAGATACATGAACAGACGATACTTCCTACCAATGGCATTCGAGGGCATTAGTAACTCCCCCGATATAGTCAGTAGCATGGTACATAGGTCAATAGTAGCTTCTCCGATATATCTCGTTGACATGGGTATATTCAAAATTCATTCATTCATTTAACCTTCGATTATCATCGGGTGGCCAGCTCGCCCTCGACACCCGACTCACCACACTTTTTTTTCTGACTACGCTATTGACCAAACAAGGTCTTAACAGCTTCACCGGACTACAACTCTCCACACTTTACGGCCCATCTGCACTATTATGTGTTAATTCTAACTCTAAACTATATGAATAAACAACCTTATTAAATCCTATTAATATTATAAACGAGAAGTTGAGTTTATGAGGTTACTCTCTCACACAAAAATACAATACGGATTTTAATGGAAACTGTACAATAATATAACTTCTTTTATAAACGTATTCTCTAAATTAGCGATAATATAAGGATAAGTATCAAGAAAGTTTGAAATAACCTTCTCATCTGAAAGCTAACTCGGCTAGAAACGTTACAGTTACACGAATATATAATGCAAAAGCATACAACGTCGCGAAACGAGCGGCTGCTGGTAGGCTATAAAATACAATAAGAATTTTTGAGGTTTCCTTAGCAGACTCAGATATGAGCGGGTACAAATGAACTATCGTATTCTCTCATTGTACTAATATTATAATATTAGTACCTACAGTATTTCCGTAATAAAATATTAGAAAATTAGTCATTAATAAACGCTGTTAGCATTAGAATACAATTATTTGGTCTATCTCTAAGTAATATTCATAATCAAAAGTTGTAGCTGATGACTGATGGGTTTTTTTCTGAGTTGTTCATTTTGAAGCACCTTCTCGAGATCTGAATTAAATAAAGTATTTTTGATTTTGATCTTCTTTTGCATATCTATTGATCAACAAGTTGCACAGCGACACTTTGTCTTTGATTTGAGCAGTTTGTTGACAGTACTCACTATCAAATATTGAGCTTTCATTCCCCATGAAAAGAAACATAACATAATAATATCGTTCAAATAAACGAGCATTATGATTACTAACAACAGAAGACAATACACGGCCGGTTTGGTAGCTGTTTGATCGAGTCTGTGTACACTTAAAACAGTTTATTTGTGTTTGGATGCAGCCAATCGTGGATAAAAGTGTTCTGTACAGATCATTGCTGTTTTCCTGCACCGTTTCCATTGTATTTCGTGAAATCGTCGTTAATTTAATGATACATTTCTTTAATCTAATACAATCGATATCTCTTTGGAATGAGGTTCGTTAATGCAACTAGTGATTAGAGTTGACTGGTAGAAATCGCATAGAAAGCAAAAAGCGTTATACTCTCTTTTTTAACTATTTTTTTTATATAATGTATAATTCGTTTAAGAAATGAAAATATTCGTAAACTAAACTTTGAATTTGCGTGAGTGCACATAGATACACAACTCCGCCGCGCACTTTCCATACTTCACCTCTTGTACTGATAGCAGCGTCACGTATTTAATTCTTAACATTTTGTATTTGTGTTCGATTTATTAGTGAAATGGCAGCCAACACAAATAAACGAACAATACGAAAACCTTTAAATAGCCAAGTAAAAGCAATTTTGTGTAATTTAATTAATTATTTTAAAGACATGAACGGTAAAGACATATCAGCTGTTAGATTATTCCATTTTATTTATTGATCTCTGACTTGTCAGTAACGCTTGCATATAACACATACTCATCGGTCATACGTATCATAGCTGGTCTTTAGTTTAACAATTTTGCTTATGAGTTTTATTTTATTTTTAAACAAGAATATGTCTCCTACTTATGTTATGTACCTACTTAAAACATAATAAAATTTATTTTTAAAAGTTTTTTGTATGACTCTACTTTTGGTAGTCACTCGCACAGATGCAAAGCTCAGCTTCGTCTCGCGAACTTTACTGCAGCATTTTACCTATAAATAGCCTATAGATAGCAGCAATTTAGAGGCAATCCTATTATAGATGACGTGAGATTGTGTCACATTAAAAACATTTAAAAAACATTATCGGTTAATTTTGACTTTAGCATCCACGGGAAATGAGAATCTATTATCTACATATATAAAACACTTACTAAATGTTCTTATATTAACGTAAACGTGAAATGAAAGTGAATAAATAAAGTAATACGTATAAAATCGTAAAACGGAAGACAATGGAATCGCGCGTTACTAGCAAAGTTATAAATATTTAGAATATTGCCCAGTTATCTAGTTTCTATACGAGTTGCAACAGATATTATTGACGTTCGATTCCCGTGCAGGCTAATGGATAAATATGCGGCTATAATATTATATAGTGTAATAAAATATTATACGTGAATATTGGCGATTTCTGTTATTTACATCGAATATTTTATAGCGAGAGTTTTCGCTTGTGATGTACGGTTAGATGTAATGCTGGTTGAATTTAGAATGGAACAAGGCGATGAGAGAGAAAGGGAGACATGAATTAGTTTTTCAGTGGACATGAAACAAGGTCTGTAACATAACTTATTGTTTATTTCAATAATCTGATATCGTTTATGTATATAGGCGAAACATTCTTGAATCCACTTGAAGATACACAAAAATTCTATCAAAATCAAGATCTGTCCAGTTCAGTCTCATACACACAGACAGAATAATTATCTATATATATATAGTCAGTCCAAATATCACCATCGTTCAGTATTGTAATAAAATATTATACGTGAATATTGGCGATTTCTGTTATTTACATCGAATATAGCGAGACTTTTCGATGGTGATGTACGGTTAGATGTAGCGCTGCTTGAATGTAGAACGGAACAAGAGATGTGAGAGAAAGAGAGACATGAATTAGTTTTTGAGTGGACATGAAACAAGGTCTGTAACATAACTTATCGTTTTATTTCAGTAATCTAATATCGTTTATCCATATTGGCGAAGTTAAATTGGTTTTTGTCAACTTATTTCTGTTTTTTTTTGTTCTATTTATTGACAACGATTTATTGTTATAAATAATTTAACTTAATAAGTATTTAGTCTTATAAAAAAATTGAAAGGATTAGTTTTTTCTTTATCGCCGACAAGTCGAGCCTTTTATTTACAAGCATCTCTATTCGTAATAGTCGTATCTATTGACCCCTTAATTATAGTATTTAAGCTGCGCTGAAGTTAAAATAATACCAGACATAAGGTGCCGACCAAGAATCTGCAGGAAAAATAAATAAATAAAAAAGAAAACCATCTCCACAAACTTTCTCACTAATATTACAATAATTTATACTCTTACTTGGCTTAGAAAATGTGACATATAAAAAATATTGTAATAATATTTTTTTTATTATCTTAATAAAGTGTATTTTTTTATATCATAGGAAGCAAACGAACAGGTGGTTCGCTTGATGTTAAGTGATCACCGCCGTCTATAGACACAAGCAACACATGGAGTGTCACAAGTGCGTTGCCAGCCTGTGTTTGGTAGGAGAGGAAAGGAGTGGGGAGAGGGGGGTGAGTGGTGGTGGGCTTCCGGCGCTCTCACTGACCGAACGAAACGCAACAATGCAAGCACTGTTACTTCACCTCGGTTTTCTGTGAGAGGGTGATCTACTCCAGGCGAGCCAACCCATTCATGCTGAAATAAACGTGGCTCTACCACCTTCTGTATAAATGTATTTTCTCAATTGATTTCAAATACCATAAAGAGATGTCTCTCTCAGACATGACAAGTTTTAATTGATTACAAAATATTTACAAGATAAACAGACAAATATAAAACGAGTTAATAAAAAAACCGGAACAAAGATTAAATTGTTAAACGATCTGCAGTATAGCCTTATTAACCTTGGATTACATGTATTTGCAGTTGTTTCTCTCGTAAGTGTCTTATAAGGAAACCGTAGTTGTGTCGATGTGCCGCCGCTATCGATCTGTACTATATTTGGTTGCACTTCATACTATACTATAGTTCTTCAAGTTATACTTCTTTTGGCGGATTAGGGAAAAATGATGAGAGTAATTTATTACGATGTGCGCGATTACCGTCACGAAATACCGACACCCTGAAGTTATTACGTTCCGCACGCACACCGTCACGTAAAACCGACACTCCGAAGTTATATAGTCAACTTTTTCTATTGTTAGTGTCGTTTTTCTATAAACGTAGAATAGGCGAAAGATAAAAATTTTGAAAAGATTTTTATCTTGTTACGCCAAAGAAGTATAACTTCTAACGCGTGTACATAGGTAGACACTTTTTAAATATCGCGTGTGATATAGAAAAGAATGTTTACTAACTCGAAACAATTTGGTATCGCATCACACTACAGTATATCACTTAGATTTATCTCAATACGTACTCGCGGCCTCACTCGTGTTAACGCAGATTCGACCTATCCCTTGAAAACATTTTTTTTATTTATATTTTGAAGTGTACCGGGGAAAAAAGAAGGTAAAATAAGATAAGGCGTTAGTCGATGAGTCACCTCCCGAAGTGTTCTTGTCGTGTTTGAGACTTTCTGACTAAATTTAATCACTTTCTGACTAAATTGAGACTGTTTCTGTTTAAACTAAGTACTGACGTATAAGCCAGTAAATAAATAATATCTATTACTAATAAAAATATTAATCAACGAATAATTATAGCCACAAAGTTATTCAGAAAATAATTGCTAGAAACTATCAAGAATATAGCAGAAATACTGTTTTCCCATAAAAACCGTCCTTGTAGGTAAAGTAAAAAAAAAAAAAAGTTAAAAACACCTTTGGTTATATTTATTTTGGTCACATGAATACATCTAACATTTTGATTGTATATTTTGAATCTAAATCATAAGATAAATTATATAGTCTTTTTTTTTTCTCGAATTGTGACGTCGGGTAAACATTGTTTATTTTGTTTTTAAATCGTTCAAGAAAACGCTAATACAAATGTTTGGAGAATGCGTCTAATCGGATCTGTTTGAACCTGGCAACTATAATACACATGGTGAGATACCTGACATAGTGTCTGACTATATCACCGAGTTTTTAAGGTGCAGTAAGTATATATAATTGCTTCAATCGGTGTCAGTATATGATAATATAAAGTTTTTATGCTATCCGTTTTACGATGATTGTAACTAGATATTACCCGTGACTTAGTCTGTGGTTTTTATTATCTTAACGGTATTTAGTATTAATAGTATTATATATACAGTAATATTTTATATACTGTGGAAAACAAATTAGCAACAAACTGCTTGCCTCACTTCTCCACGCCAAGAACACATACATCGTTGAACCCATAGTGCTTAAAAAACTCCTAGTTTCTTATAACTTTAATAACTTTATATTGAATAAAGCTGTCGTGATATCTTTTAACTAATACATGAATTTCTAAAACCTAAAACATTTTTTTTTAATTTTTAAAAGGCCTCTCCTATTTTATTTATATAGTTTTAATTTTTGTGTATAATTGAACGTTCTACAAAAAAAATGTATATTCATTTTTCGGTAAACCGACCCCTTTTTAAAAGTAATTCAAATTGAACGTTCACTCCATATCACCATCGCAGTTTTTACTTAAATTTCAGTGTAAAATATAGGATATATAATTATAATTTAATGAATTTATAATCATAATTATAAAATAATAGTATTAAAATAGTAATAGGCACTACAACATCGAGCTAGTATTTAAAAACGTATGTGTTTGCCTTAGAAGCTACTAAATTCTATATTTTATTACAAACTTTACAAATGGGCGGCCTTTTAATAAATGATCGTACCTGAATTTATCATTTCTAGGA
Organism: Antheraea pernyi; assembly: GCA_015888305.1. NCBI lineage: Eukaryota > Metazoa > Arthropoda > Insecta > Lepidoptera > Saturniidae > Antheraea > Antheraea pernyi. The sequence goes on along the minus strand of MU159080.1, from coordinate 330,378 downwards.
AGTAAAATCAGTTCTAAATATATGTATAAAATATACGATGAAACATCTCCGTGGAACGAAGCAACATATTGCCTATATTGTAGGACGAAAGGTTCAATACATAAAACGGAACGTTACGCGTGACCCAAAAGTCCATACTATCTATAGCTTGTCACAGGATATTTGACATGAAAGGTACATATGTGCTACATACGAATGTATTGTTATCTCAATAGATCAACATTCTAATTAGTGTAAACAAATCGGATAAGTAATGGATAACGTCGTACACGTACGTGTTTTATGAAGTAATCCTAGCGAATTAAGGTAATACAGTGGATCAATATGTGAACGATGGTGACGTCTGGAAATGTGGCCCCTCTCTGTGCATCCACCAAAAATGGATATAACTGTATATCTATAAAAATATGTTGTGCTATGTTATGTACTATGAGAAGATAAACCAGATCGAGTTTCTTGCCGGTTCCTCTCCATGGCTGGGTTGTTTTCCAAACCAGTGGTAGTTTTGACGTTCATAAGTCCCTTTACAGGGCCTAAATTAAATAAAGAATTTTTGACTTGAAAGAGCAGGACGGTATTTGACACTGGAACACCGCATTCACCGATATAAGACACAAGTCCATCAACACATGGAGTACTATTCTCATCTCTGGACAGGAGCGCCTTTATGGTATCTACTCCTTTTTGACCGAATCCAACACAGAGCAGCTCGATCGTAACAATCGTCTGCGACTAAGTGCTTCAGGCTCCTTTGGCATTTCACAGAGACGTCACGTCGCTTTGCATCTTTCAACGTCAACCACAAAGTCAACCACGAAGAACGTTCCTAAGACCTGTTCGGATTGATTTTTATCGAATGATTTGCTTTAAATTGAAATTCTATCCATGTTATCTTGTATTGTCATCTACTGTACGCTTTTCGTGTGCATTTCTTCCATATACGTCGGTTCTTTGGAAAGTACTCCCAGCGGAAGCGTTTCCGGACCAATATAAGTTCAAGTTAAAGAAACAAGCCTTCCTTTCCTATTCCTTTCTCGAGGGCCGATAACGCATATGTGATACGTCTCGAGTCGCAAATGTCCATGGGTGGGAGTGTTCACTTACCATCAGGTGATCCGCGTGTCAATTTGCCTCCAGTCGCATAAAAAAAAGCTAATACGCACGGTGGGGTATTATGGTGGAAACATATTAATGTGGTAAGGTTCTTTCTAAGATTTAAAAATAGGTCTCACTTTTAGTCTATCTAACTCTTTCGGTAAGTTCTTGTAACATAACTACGCACAGTAGTATTTGGAAGACCATCACATACGTAAATCAATATTAAATATTTTTACAAGACGTTACCGAGTTCAACGCACCGAGGCAGCGATGCTTACAACGATCTGTCAAAATCCAATGTTGTATCTGGCACGAGCTTGATATGTAGTGCCAAGCCGGCGCAGGCACAGCATCATCCATTGATCCATACGCAATAACGCGTTTGACTTATACCTACTATTGTGAAATCGGTCCTAAGACCTCAGTCTAGACGTACTTGATTTTCATTATATCGTTACAGCCTTTATAGAGTACTTGCTTCTGTCTACGAATTCTTCCGCGTTGAATCGTTACTATGACCTAACGCTAACACGCAACGAAGCTCTCAAAAGAAATAAAAACCACGATTTTGAAACATTCTTCATTGGTGCTCCACTCCTGTTGGCCTTGATGACGTGAAGACATGACGTGATGATATATAGCCTATAAGCCTTTCTAGATAAATGAACTACCTTTAATTCTAAATGTATTTTTCATATCAGACCAGTAATTCCTGAGATTAACGTGTTCAAGCAAACAAATTTTTCAGATTTATAATATTAGTATAAATATTATATTTACCTAACCTATTACCCTTATATTGATACATTTTTTTATTATTAACGTGGGGAAATGCCTTATGAATACGCTACCCTCTCGGAGGAGAGGATGGGTTATATCCAACTCGCACGGACTAAAACACCACGGTGTACCGTCCGACCGTATTGTTGGGGCGGCAAGGGATCGAACTACGCCATTCCCATTAGATAGCCGCCCAACGGTGGAAGGTGGCTGCCGAGCTCCGTTCTAATAGGGAGACGGACTGGGTACACGCCAGCTGCCGAGCACGGCCGACACCACACTCGGCAGCGACAAATCCAACCCTACCGTCGCAGTCAGAATGCGGCGTTGTCCCTCCCACGCAGCAAACTCAGACAGAGTGTGCTGCGCGGTATCATCCGCAGCGCCACAGTCATGGCATGTGGTGGTTGGCTCCCCCTACGAGCGATCTGGTGCAGGTACCACCCAAAGCGTGTTTAATTTCATATCTATGAAAATATCATAAAATAACTTATTGTGTCTACGTTCCCTAAGATTTTACAAACTACGCAAAGTACGCTAAGAGATTAAGAAATAAAAGTGTAGGCCGGTCGTAGCCTTGTGACTTCTTGGGGACCGAGAATTGGATAAATGAAACACGAATAAAAACACAGTAAAAAGATTAATAGTAATATTATACAATTATTGTATATATATATATATATATATACAGATTAAACTTTACGATTTGAAAAAAATACTTTTGATAAAGAGATGTCTCTCTCAGACATGACAAGTTTTAATTGATTACAAAATATTTACAAGATAAACAGACAAATATAAAACGAGTTAATAAAAAAACCGGAACAAAGATTAAATTGTTAAACGATCTGCAGTATAGCCTTATTAACCTTGGATTACATGTATTTGCAGTTGTTTCTCTCGTAAGTGTCTTATAAGGAAACCGTAGTTGTGTCGATGTGCCGCCGCTATCGATCTGTACTATATTTGGTTGCACTTCATACTATACTATAGTTCTTCAAGTTATACTTCTTTTGGCGGATTAGGGAAAAATGATGAGAGTAATTTATTACGATGTGCGCGATTACCGTCACGAAATACCGACACCCTGAAGTGGGAAAAATGATGAGAGTAAATTTTAGGATGCGCGAGCATACCGTCACGTAAAACCGACATCCTGAAGTTAGCTATAGTTAACATTTTATTTCTTTGTATTTGTTGTTTGTATTAAAACTTTCCGTTTTTCTATAAACGTAGAATAGGCGAAAGATAAAAATTTTGAAAAGATTTTTATCTTGTTACGCCAAAGAAGTATAACTTCTAACGCGTGTACATAGGTAGACACTTTTTAAATATCGCGTGTGATATAGAAAAGAATGTTTACTAACTCGAAACAATTTGGTATCGCATCACACTACAGTATATCACTTAGATTTATCTCAATACGTACTCGCGGCCTCACTCGTGTTAACGCAGATTCGACCTATCCCTTGAAAACATTTTTTTTATTTATATTTTGAAGTATACCGGGGAAAAAAGAAGGTAAAATAAGATAAGGCGTTAGTCGATGAGTCACCTCCCGAAGTGTTCTTGTCGTGTTTGAGACTTTCTGACTAAATTTAATCACTTTCTGACTAAATTGAGACTGTTTCTGTTTAAACTAAGTACTGACGTATAAGCCAGTAAATAAATAATATCTATTACTAATAAAAATATTAATCAACGAATAATTATAGCCACAAAGTTATTCAGAAAATAATTGCTAGAAACTATCAAGAATATAGCAGAAATACTGTTTTCCCATAAAAACCGTCCTTGTAGGTAAAGTAAAAAAAAAAAAAAGTTAAAAACACCTTTGGTTATATTTATTTTGGTCACATGAATACATCTAACATTTTGATTGTATATTTTGAATCTAAATCATAAGATAAATTATATAGTCTTTTTTTTTTCTCGAACTGGCTACGCTATTGTCCTTTTTAAACAGCCTACCTACAGCTTCACCAGACTACAAATTATATTGTTGTTTAGCTTCCTCTAGCCTTTACAATGGTTTACAAAATTCACGTAGTCCACGTATATTACAATCTATTCACCCGTTTGTGAGAACTATGTTGGGACGACACTTTTGTTTATTTATAGATTACTAGCAATTTCCCGCGGCTTCGCACGTGTCTTTTATGCTGTACTTATTTTCGACTCTTTATATTATATCTATATGTACAAAGATAATTGAATGACGGAGGATGACAGATTTTCATATAAATTTTTTATTCTCCTTTACACCGCCTTAGGATTTTATTTTTCCAAAAATTCTTCTTAATGTACTCTTTTTATATTTTGAAATCATGAAAGCACTATATTATATTTTATATTACTGATTGACTGCAACTTTTATTTTGAACTCGCATAACTTGTGAACTAGTCAAAATAGCAAAAAATCACAAAAGACATTTTTTGTAGAAGTTAAATTTTCTACAAGAATATTCATATATCATCGATATAATCCGTTCATTAGTTCATGACTTAAAAAAATTCAAAGTAACAGCAGAACTTTTCCCATGTCATTTTCATTTAAAACTTTGATAGTCGTGGCGGGCCGGGTTAATTTTAAAATTAATGGCTACATTTTGGGACTAATTTATTTTTATATATTTTGAAACTGGTCAAGGTACTTTGATATGATTTTTTAAATATATTTGTAATCCATTTATGACTATCCTTAAGAAAAATTCGAACATAACCCATAACCCTAATATAGGTTAGGTAATATAGATTATGCCGGACTCAGATTAAGAAGAACATAATATAGCAGATCTTTATAAATGTTAATAGTACACTTCTTGAGTATTGAATGGACACGTGCCCATTTAAATATAGGTACCTAATGGCCGTATGCCGTGTTCTGAGAGACGTGTCACTTGAAATTAGTCACAGCAACAGGAAACTCTGGAATGTGTTTGATGCTGTGAATCACACGAATAGCAGGTAAGCGCCTCATATTAGTACTGCTATTATTTTCAATTATTCCTGGAATAATCTCAGATGTTGTGACGTCGGGTAAACATTGTTTATTTTGTTTTTAAATCGTTCAAGAAAACGCTAATACAAATGTTTGGAGAATGCGTCTAATCGGATCTGTTTAAACCTGGCAACTATAATACACATGGTGAGATACCTGACATAGTGTCTGACTATATCACCGAGTTTTTAAGGTGCAGTAAGTATATATAATTGCTTCAATCGGTGTCAGTATATGATAATATAAAGTTTTTATGCTATCCGTTTTACGATGATTGTAACTAGATATTACCCGTGACTTAGTCTGTGGTTTTTATTATCTTAACGGTATTTAGTATTATATTTACAGTAGTATTTTATATACAATGGAAAACAAATAGCAACAAACTGCTTGCCTCACTTCTCCACGCCAAGAACACATACATCGTTGAACCCATAGTGCTTAAAAAACTCCTAGTTTCTTATAACTTTAATAACTTTATATTGAATAAAGCTGTCGTGATATCTTTTAACTAATACATGAATTTCTAAAACCTAAAACATTTTTTTTTAATTTTTAAAAGGCCTCTCCTATTTTATTTATATAGTTTTAATTTTTGTGTATAATTGAACGTTCTACAAAAAAAATGTATATTCATTTTTCGGTAAACCGACCCCTTTTTAAAAGTAATTCAAATTGAACGTTCACTTTGTTTATTTCAATAATCTGATATCGTTTATGTATATAGGCGAAATTAAATTGGTTTTTGTCAACTTATTTCTGTTATTTTTTTGTTCTATTTATTGACAACTATTTATTGTTATAAATAATTTAACCTTATAAGTATTTAGTCTTATAAAAAAATTTAAAGGATTAGTTTTTTCTTTATCACCGACAGGTCGAACCCTTTATTTATAAGCGTCTCTATTCGTAATAGTCGTATCTATCGTCCCCTTAATTATAGTATTTAAGCTGCGCCGAAGTTAAAATAATACCAGAAATAAGGTGCCGACCAAGAATCTGCAGGAAAAATAAATAAATAAAAAAGAAAACCATCTCCACAAACTTTCTCACTAATATTACAATAATTTATACTCTTACTTGGCTTAGAAAATGTGACATATAAAAAATATTGTAATAATATTTTTTTTATTATCTTAATAAAGTGTATTTTTTTATATCATAGGAAGCAAACGAACAGGTGGTTCGCTTGATGTTAAGTGATCACCGCCGTCTATAGACACAAGCAACACATGGAGTGTCACAAGTGCGTTGCCAGCCTGTGTTTGGTAGGAGAGGAAAGGAGTGGGGAGAGGGGGGTGAGTGGTGGTGGGCTTCCGGCGCTCTCACTGACCGAACGAAATGCAACAATGCAAGCACTGTTACTTCACGTCGGTTTTCTGTGAGAGGGTGATACTACCCCAGGCGAGCCAACCCATTCATGCTGAAATAAACGTGGCTCTACCACCTTCTGTATAAATGTATTTTCTCAATTGATTTCAAATACCATAAAGAGATGTCTCTCTCAGACATGACAAGTTTTAATTGATTACAAAATATTTACAAGATAAACAGACAAATATAAAACGAGTTAATAAAAAAACCGGAACAAAGATTAAATTGTTAAACGATCTGCAGTATAGCCTTATTAACCTTGGATTACATGTATTTGCAGTTGTTTCTCTCGTAAGTGTCTTATAAGGAAACCGTAGTTGTGTCGATGTGCCGCCGCTATCGATCTGTACTATATTTGGTTGCACTTCATACTATACTATAGTTCTTCAAGTTATACTTCTTTTGGCGGATTAGGGAAAAATGATGAGAGTAATTTATTACGATGTGCGCGATTACCGTCACGAAATACCGACACCCTGAAGTTATTACGTTCCGCACGCACACCGTCACGTAAAACCGACACTCCGAAGTTATATAGTCAACTTTTTCTATTGTTAGTGTCGTTTTTCTATAAACGTAGAATAGGCGAAAGATAAAAATTTTGAAAAGATTTTTATCTTGTTACGCCAAAGAAGTATAACTTCTAACGCGTGTACATAGGTAGACACTTTTTAAATATCGCGTGTGATATAGAAAAGAATGTTTACTAACTCGAAACAATTTGGTATCGCATCACACTACAGTATATCACTTAGATTTATCTCAATACGTACTCGCGGCCTCACTCGTGTTAACGCAGATTCGACCTATCCCTTGAAAACATTTTTTTTATTTATATTTTGAAGTATACCGGGGAAAAAAGAAGGTAAAATAAGATAAGGCGTTAGTCGATGAGTCACCTCCCGAAGTGTTCTTGTCGTGTTTGAGACTTTCTGACTAAATTTAATCACTTTCTGACTAAATTGAGACTGTTTCTGTTTAAACTAAGTACTGACGTATAAGCCAGTAAATAAATAATATCTATTACTAATAAAAATATTAATCAACGAATAATTATAGCCACAAAGTTATTCAGAAAATAATTGCTAGAAACTATCAAGAATATAGCAGAAATACTGTTTTCCCATAAAAACCGTCCTTGTAGGTAAAGTAAAAAAAAAAAAAAGTTAAAAACACCTTTGGTTATATTTATTTTGGTCACATGAATACATCTAACATTTTGATTGTATATTTTGAATCTAAATCATAAGATAAATTATATAGTCTTTTTTTTTTCTCGAACTGGCTACGCTATTGTCCTTTTTAAACAGCCTACCTACAGCTTCACCAGACTACAAATTATATTGTTGTTTAGCTTCCTCTAGCCTTTACAATGGTTTACAAAATTCACGTAGTCCACGTATATTACAATCTATTCACCCGTTTGTGAGAACTATGTTGGGACGACACTTTTGTTTATTTATAGATTACTAGCAATTTCCCGCGGCTTCGCACGTGTCTTTTATGCTGTACTTATTTTCGACTCTTTATATTATATCTATATGTACAAAGATAATTGAATGACGGAGGATGACAAAACACTTGGCAAGTACATGTAATTTCAATGCAAATCTCGAAGAAAATTTAAGAGATCAGTTCGTGTCAGGATTAGCCAGTGACGATATGCGATCTCGCCTCTTCGCTGAGCCATGTTAGTCTGAACGACAGGGAGCCCCAACGTCTCCATCGTCCTTTCGCCTCGTCCCAGCCCTCACTTCTCTTGGCTTCAATATCCCTGGGAGCCGGAGGCTCCCCGATACTCTTCCTTGCCTAAATTTAATCACTTTCTGACTAAATTGAGACTGTTTCTGTTTAAACTAAGTACTGACGTATAAGCCAGTAAATAAATAATATCTATTACTAATAAAAATATTAATCAACGAATAATTATAGCCACAAAGTTATTCAGAAAATAATTGCTAGAAACTATCAAGAATATAGCAGAAATACTGTTTTCCCATAAAAACCGTCCTTGTAGGTAAAGTAAAAAAAAAAAAAAGTTAAAAACACCTTTGGTTATATTTATTTTGGTCACATGAATACATCTAACATTTTGATTGTATATTTTGAATCTAAATCATAAGATAAATTATCTCAACAGATCAACATTCTAATTAGTGTAAACAAATTGGATAAGTAATGGATAACGTCAAGCTTTGAGAGTTTCGTACTCCACGTACGTGTTTTATAAAGTAATCCTAGCGAATTAAGGCCATTATAGGGTGGATCAACGCGTGACCCAAAAGTCCATACAATCTATAACTTGTCTCAGGATATTTGACATAAAAGGTACATATGTGCTACATACGAATGTATTGTTATCTCAATGGATATAACTGTATATCTATAAAAATATGTTGTGCTATGTTATAGGTAGAGTATAGGTAGTTTTGACGTTCATAAGTGCCTTTACAAGGCCTAAACTAAATAAGGAATTTTTGATTTGAAAGCGCAGGGCGGTATTTGACACTGGAACATCGCATTCAGCTATATAAGACACAAGTCCATCAACACATGGAGTACTATTCTCATCTCTGGACATGAGCGCCTCAATGCTATCTACTCCTTTTTGACAGAATCCAACACAGAGCAGCTCGATAGAACCAATCGTCAGCGACCAGGTGCTTTCCTTCAGGCTCCTTTGGCATTTCACAGAGACGTCACGTCACTTTGCATCTTTCAACGTCAACCACAAAGTCAACCACGAAGAACGTTCCTAAGACCTGTTCGGATTGATTTTTATCGAATGATTTGCTTTAAATTGAAATTCTATCCATGTTATCTTGTATTGTCATCTACTGTACGGTTTTCGTGTGCATTTCTTCCACATATGTCAGTGCTTTGGAAAGTACTCCCAGCGGAAGCGTTTCCGGACCAATATAAGTTCAAGTTAAAGAAACAAGCCTTCCATTCCTATTCCTTTCTCGAGGGCCGATAACGCATATGTGATACGTCTCGAGTCGCAAATGTCCACGGGTGGGAGTGTTCACTTACCATCAGGTGATCCGCATGTCAATTTGCCTCCAGTCGCATAAAAAAAAGCTAATACGCACGGTGGGGGATTATGGTGGAAACATATTAATGTGGTAAGGTTCTTGCTAAGATTTCAAAATAGGTCTCACTTTTAGTCTATCTAACTCTTTCGGTAAGTTCTTGTAACATAACTACGCACAGTAGTATTTGGAAGACCATCACATACGTAAATCAATATTAAATATTTTTACAAAACGTTACCGAGTTCAACGCACCGAGGCAGCGATGCTTACAACGATCTGTCAAAATCCAATGTTGTATCTGGCACGAGCTTAATATCTAGTGCCAAGCCGGCGCAGGAACAGCATCATCCATTGATCCATACGCAATAACGCGTTTGACTTATACCTACTATTGAGAAATCGGTCCTAAGACGTCAGTCTAGACGTACTTGATTTTCATTATATCGTCACAGCCTTTATAGAGTACTTGCTTCTGTTTACGAATTCTTCCGCGTTGAATAGTTACTATGACCTAACGCTAACACGCAACGAAGCTCTCAAAAGAAATAAAAATCACGATTTTGAAACATTCTTCATTGGTGCTCCACTCCTGTTGGCCTTGATGACGTGAAGACATGACGTGATGATATATAGCCTATAAGCCTTTCTAGATAAATGAGCTACCTTTAATTCTAAATGTATTTTTCATATCAGACCAGTAATTCCTGAGATTAACGTGTTCAAGCAAACAAATTTTTCAGATTTATAATATTATAGTATAAATATTATATTAGTTTTAATGAAGCTCGACAACCTATTACCCTTATATTGATACATTTTTTTTATCATTAACGTGGGGAAATGCCTTATGGATACGCTACCCTCTCGGAGGAGAGGATGGGTTAAATCCAACTCGCACGGACTAAAACACCACGGGGTTTTAGTCCGTGCGAAACCGGCCGTCCGACCGTATTGTTGGGGCGGCAAGGGATCGAACTACGCCATTCCCCTTGGATAGCCGCCCAACGGTCCGCCCGGTGGAAGGTGGCTGCCGAGCTCCGTTCTAATAGGGAGACGGACTGGGTACACGCCAGCTGCCGAGCACGGCCGACACCACACTCGGCAGCGACAAATCCAACCCTACCGTCGCAGTCAGAATTCGGCGTTGTCCCTCGCACGCAGCAAACTCAGACAGAGTGTGCTGCGCGGTATCATCCGCAGCGCCACAGTCATGGCATGTGGTGGTTGGCTCCCCCTACGAGCGATCTGGTGCAGGTACCACCCAAAGCAACCATGCACGGTGAATTTTGCACCAGTCTGAACGACAGGGAGCCCCAACGTCTCCATCGTCCTTTCGCCTCGTCCCAGCCCTCACTTCTCTTGGCTTCAATATCCCTGGGAGCCGGAGGCTCCCCGATACTCTTCCTTGCCGCCGTATACTCGTACATGGCGGCAAGAAATCTCGCCTCCAGCTCCCAGGGCAGGGAGCCGGCGGGCGCAAAGGCCGCCGTGGAAACCACGGTGCGGTACCCCCCGGATCGCCCTCAGTGCCACAATGTGCTGCACCAGCCTTGTGGCAGAGCACTCTCTATATTTATTGGTAACAATCGCCCTGGAGTTGAATATGTTGCTTAGCACCTATTTGGTAGTTTCGGAATCCGTTCCAGTCACTTTAGCGTGTTTAATTTCATATCTATGAAAATATCATAAAATAACTTATTGTGTCTAAGTACTGACGTATAAGCGAGTAAATAAATAATATCTATTACTAATTTTAATTTATATAGTAAATTTTAATAAAAATATTAATCAACGAATAATTATAGCCACAAAGTTATTCAGAAAAAAATTGCTAGAAACTATCAAGAATATAAGAAAAAATATTTTTTCCCATAAGAACCATCCTTGAAGGGAAAGTAAAAAAAAAAAAAACAATAATTAAAAACACCTTTGGTTATATTTATTTTGTCACATGAATACATCTAACATTTTGATTATATATTTTGAACCTAAATCATAAGATATATTATATAGTTTTTTTTTCTCGAACTGGCTACGCTATTGTCCTTTTTAAAGGCCTCTACAGCTTCACCAGACTACAAATTATATTGTTGTTTAGCTTACCCTAGCCTTTACAGTGGTTTACAAAATTCACGTAGTCCAGCGTATTTTACAATCTATTCACCCGTTCGTGAGAACTATGTTGGGACGACACTTTTGTTTATTTATAGATTACTAGCAATTTCCCGCGGCTTCGCACGTGTCTTTTATGCTGTACTTATTTTCGACTCTTTATATTATATCTATATGTACAAAGATAATTGAATGACGGAGGATGACAGATTTTCATATAAATTTTTTATTCTCCTTTACACCGCCTTAGGATTTTATTTTTCCAAAAATTCTTCTTAATGTACTCTTTTTATATTTTGAAATCATGAAAGCACTATATTATATTTTATATTACTGATTGACTGCAACTTTTATTTTGAACTCGCATAACTTGTGAACTAGTCAAAATAGCAAAAAATCACAAAAGACATTTTTTGTAGAAGTTAAATTTTCTACAAGAATATTCATATATCATCGATATAATCCGTTCATTAGTTCATGACTTAAAAAAATTCAAAGTAACAGCAGAACTTTTCCCATGTCATTTTCATTTAAAACTTTGATAGTCGTGGCGGGCCGGGTTAATTTTAAAATTAATGGCTACATTTTGGGACTAATTTATTTTTATATATTTTGAAACTGGTCAAGGTACTTTGATATGATTTTTTAAATATATTTGTAATCCATTTATGACTATCCTTAAGAAAAATTCGAACATAACCCATAACCCTAATATAGGTTAGGTAATATAGATTATGCCGGACTCAGATTAAGAAGAACATAATATAGCAGATCTTTATAAATGTTAATAGTACACTTCTTGAGTATTGAATGGACACGTGCCCATTTAAATATAGGTACCTAATGGCCGTATGCCGTGTTCTGAGAGACGTGTCACTTGAAATTAGTCACAGCAACAGGAAACTCTGGAATGTGTTTGATGCTGTGAATCACACGAATAGCAGGTAAGCGCCTCATATTAGTACTGCTATTATTTTCAATTATTCCTGGAATAATCTCAGATGTTGTGACGTCGGGTAAACATTGTTTATTTTGTTTTTAAATCGTTCAAGAAAACGCTAATACAAATGTTTGGAGAATGCGTCTAATCGGATCTGTTTAAACCTGGCAACTATAATACACATGGTGAGATACCTGACATAGTGTCTGACTATATCACCGAGTTTTTAAGGTGCAGTAAGTATATATAATTGCTTCAATCGGTGTCAGTATATGATAATATAAAGTTTTTATGCTATCCGTTTTACGATGATTGTAACTAGATATTACCCGTGACTTAGTCTGTGGTTTTTATTATCTTAACGGTATTTAGTATTAATAGTATTATATATACAGTAATATTTTATATACTGTGGAAAACAAATTAGCAACAAACTGCTTGCCTCACTTCTCCACGCCAAGAACACATACATCGCTGAACCCATAGTGCTTAAAAAACTCCTAGTTTCTTATAACTTTATATTTAATAAAGCTGTCGTGATATCTTTTAACTAATACATGAATTTCTAAAACGTAAAACATTTTTTTTAATTTTTAAAAGGCCTCTACTATTTTATTTATATATAGTTTTAATTTTTGTCTAAAATTGAACGTTCTACAAAAAAAATGTATATTCATTTTTCGGTAAACCGACCCCTTTTTAAAAGTTATTCAAATTGAACGTTCACTTCATGTCACCATCGCAGTTTTTACTTAAATTTCAGTGTAAAATATAGAATATATAATTATAATTTAATGAATTTATAATCATAATTATAAAAGAATAGTATTAAAATAGTAATAGGCACTACACATCGAGCTAGTATTTAAAAACGTATGTGTTTGCCTTAGAAGCTACTAAATTCTATATTTTATTACATACTTTACAAATGGGCGGCCTTTTAATAAATGATCGTACCTGAATTTATCATTTCTAGGAAGTAAAATCAGTTCTAAATATATGTAGAAAATATATGATGAAACATCTCCGTGGAACGAAGCAACATATTGCCTATATTGTAGGACGAAAGGCTGAATACATAAAACGGAACGTTACGCGTGACCCAAAAGTCCATACTATCTATAGTTTGTCTCGGGATATTTGACATAAAAGGTACATATGTGCTACATACGAATGTATTGTTATCTCAACAGATCAACATTCTAATTAGTGTAAACAAATTGGATAAGTAATGGATAACGTCAAGCTTTGAGAGTTTCGTACTCCACGTACGTGTTTTATAAAGTAATCCTAGCGAATTAAGGCCATTATAGGGTGGATCAACGCGTGACCCAAAAGTCCATACTATCTATAGCTTGTCTCGGGATATTTGACATAAAAGGTACATATGTGCTACATACGAATGTATTGTTATCTCAACAGATCAACATTCTAATTAGTGTAAACAAATTGGATAAGTAATGGATAACGTCAAGCTTTGAGAGTTTCGTACTCCACGTACGTGTTTTATAAAGTAATCCTAGCGAATTAAGGCCATTATAGGGTGGATCAACGCGTGACCCAAAAGTCCATACAATCTATAACTTGTCTCAGGATATTTGACATAAAAGGTACATATGTGCTACATACGAATGTATTGTTATCTCAATGGATATAACTGTATATCTATAAAAATATGTTGTGCTATGTTATAGGTAGAGTATAGGTAGTTTTGACGTTCATAAGTGCCTTTACAAGGCCTAAACTAAATAAGGAATTTTTGATTTGAAAGCGCAGGGCGGTATTTGACACTGGAACATCGCATTCAGCTATATAAGACACAAGTCCATCAACACATGGAGTACTATTCTCATCTCTGGACATGAGCGCCTCAATGCTATCTACTCCTTTTTGACAGAATCCAACACAGAGCAGCTCGAGTTGGGACGACACTTTTGTTTATTTATAGATTACTAGCAATTTCCCGCGGCTTCGCACGTGTCTTTTATGCTGTACTTATTTTCGACTCTTTATATTATATCTATATGTACAAAGATAATTGAATGACGGAGGATGACAGATTTTCATATAAATTTTTTATTCTCTTCAGACATCAAAATTGTTCACATATTGTACCACCCTATAATAAGCCTTCTCTTTTGCGTTTTATTGTAAGTAAGATATACATTTATAAGAATGCGGCATATATGTAAAACGTATTCTATTAGAACTCTTTTTATATTTTGAAATCATGAAAGCTCTCTATTATATTTTATATTACTGATTGACTGGAACTTTTATTTTGAACTCGCATAACTTGTGAACTAGTCAAAATAGCAAAAAATCACAAAAGACATTTTTTGTAGACGTTAAATTTTCTACAAGAATATTCATATATCATCGATATAATCCGTTCATTAGTTCATGACTTAAAAAAATTCAAAGTAACAGCAGAACTTTTCCCATGTCATTTTCATTTAAAACTTTGATAGTCGTGGCGGGCCGGGTTAATTTTAAAATTAATGGCTACATTTTGGGACTAATTTATTTTTATATATTTTGAAACTGGTCAAGGTACTTTGATATGATTTTTTAAATATATTTGTAATCCATTTATGACTATCCTTAAGAAAAATTCGAACATAACCCATAACCCTAATATAGGTTAGGTAATATAGATTATGCCGGACTCAGATTAAGAAGAACATAATATAGCAGATCTTTATAAATGTTAATAGTACACTTCTTGAGTATTGAATGGACACGTGCCCATTTAAATATAGGTACCTAATGGCCGTATGCCGTGTTCTGAGAGACGTGTCACTTGAAATTAGTCACAGCAACAGGAAACTCTGGAATGTGTTTGATGCTGTGAATCACACGAATAGCAGGTAAGCGCCTCATATTAGTACTGCTATTATTTTCAATTATTCCTGGAATAATCTCAGATGTTGTGACGTCGGGTAAACATTGTTTATTTTGTTTTTAAATCGTTCAAGAAAACGCTAATACAAATGTTTGGAGAATGCGTCTAATCGGATCTGTTTAAACCTGGCAACTATAATACACATGGTGAGATACCTGACATAGTGTCTGACTATATCACCGAGTTTTTAAGGTGCAGTAAGTATATATAATTGCTTCAATCGGTGTCAGTATATGATAATATAAAGTTTTTATGCTATCCGTTTTACGATGATTGTAACTAGATATTACCCGTGACTTAGTCTGTGGTTTTTATTATCTTAACGGTATTTAGTATTATATTTACAGTAGTATTTTATATACAATGGAAAACAAATAGCAACAAACTGCTTGCCTCACTTCTCCACGCCAAGAACACATACATCGTTGAACCCATAGTGCTTAAAAAACTCCTAGTTTCTTATAACTTTAATAACTTTATATTGAATAAAGCTGTCGTGATATCTTTTAACTAATACATGAATTTCTAAAACCTAAAACATTTTTTTTTAATTTTTAAAAGGCCTCTCCTATTTTATTTATATAGTTTTAATTTTTGTGTATAATTGAACGTTCTACAAAAAAAATGTATATTCATTTTTCGGTAAACCGACCCCTTTTTAAAAGTAATTCAAATTGAACGTTAATACCATAAAGAGATGTCTCTCTCAGACATGACAAGTTTTAATTGATTACAAAATATTTACAAGATAAACAGACAAATATAAAACGAGTTAATAAAAAAACCGGAACAAAGATTAAATTGTTAAACGATCTGCAGTATAGCCTTATTAACCTTGGATTACATGTATTTGCAGTTGTTTCTCTCGTAAGTGTCTTATAAGGAAACCGTAGTTGTGTCGATGTGCCGCCGCTATCGATCTGTACTATATTTGGTTGCACTTCATACTATACTATAGTTCTTCAAGTTATACTTCTTTTGGCGGATTAGGGAAAAATGATGAGAGTAATTTATTACGATGTGCGCGATTACCGTCACGAAATACCGACACCCTGAAGTTATTACGTTCCGCACGCACACCGTCACGTAAAACCGACACTCCGAAGTTATATAGTCAACTTTTTCTATTGTTAGTGTCGTTTTTCTATAAACGTAGAATAGGCGAAAGATAAAAATTTTGAAAAGATTTTTATCTTGTTACGCCAAAGAAGTATAACTTCTAACGCGTGTACATAGGTAGACACTTTTTAAATATCGCGTGTGATATAGAAAAGAATGTTTACTAACTCGAAACAATTTGGTATCGCATCACACTACAGTATATCACTTAGATTTATCTCAATACGTACTCGCGGCCTCACTCGTGTTAACGCAGATTCGACCTATCCCTTGAAAACATTTTTTTTATTTATATTTTGAAGTATACCGGGGAAAAAAGAAGGTAAAATAAGATAAGGCGTTAGTCGATGAGTCACCTCCCGAAGTGTTCTTGTCGTGTTTGAGACTTTCTGACTAAATTTAATCACTTTCTGACTAAATTGAGACTGTTTCTGTTTAAACTAAGTACTGACGTATAAGCCAGTAAATAAATAATATCTATTACTAATAAAAATATTAATCAACGAATAATTATAGCCACAAAGTTATTCAGAAAATAATTGCTAGAAACTATCAAGAATATAGCAGAAATACTGTTTTCCCATAAAAACCGTCCTTGTAGGTAAAGTAAAAAAAAAAAAAAGTTAAAAACACCTTTGGTTATATTTATTTTGGTCACATGAATACATCTAACATTTTGATTGTATATTTTGAATCTAAATCATAAGATAAATTATATAGTCTTTTTTTTTTCTCGAACTGGCTACGCTATTGTCCTTTTTAAACAGCCTACCTACAGCTTCACCAGACTACAAATTATATTGTTGTTTAGCTTCCTCTAGCCTTTACAATGGTTTACAAAATTCACGTAGTCCACGTATATTACAATCTATTCACCCGTTTGTGAGAACTATGTTGGGACGACACTTTTGTTTATTTATAGATTACTAGCAATTTCCCGCGGCTTCGCACGTGTCTTTTATGCTGTACTTATTTTCGACTCTTTATATTATATCTATATGTACAAAGATAATTGAATGACGGAGGATGACAGATTTTCATATAAATTTTTTATTCTCCTTTACACCGCCTTAGGATTTTATTTTTCCAAAAATTCTTCTTAATGTACTCTTTTTATATTTTGAAATCATGAAAGCACTATATTATATTTTATATTACTGATTGACTGCAACTTTTATTTTGAACTCGCATAACTTGTGAACTAGTCAAAATAGCAAAAAATCACAAAAGACATTTTTTGTAGAAGTTAAATTTTCTACAAGAATATTCATATATCATCGATATAATCCGTTCATTAGTTCATGACTTAAAAAAATTCAAAGTAACAGCAGAACTTTTCCCATGTCATTTTCATTTAAAACTTTGATAGTCGTGGCGGGCCGGATTAATTTTAAAATTAATGGCTACATTTTGGGACTAATTTATTTTTATATATTTTGAAACTGGTCAAGGTACTTTGATATGATTTTTTAAATATATTTGTAATCCATTTATGACTATCCTTAAGAAAAATTCGAACATAACCCATAACCCTAATTTAAACGCAAATTTATTTTTGTTTTTGTAATAAAACCTTAAAAGTTCACGTTGGAATTAAAAGTGGTAATTACAAAAAGAAAAAAATTGAATTAAAGTATAGTATTAGAGATCTTAGGAAACTTAGTGGACTTATCACTAACTTACAACGGTAGTATAGCTTGTCGTTATCGACTAATCAGATTATCAAATAGATCATAAATAATCTCTACGTCAAACAATGAGTTACGATCGGACCGTGCCGGGATCACGGTGTGAAGCGTGAGTCGCAGCAGCACTGCGTACGCGCAAACACACGAATAGCAGGTAAGCGCCTCATATTAGTACTGCTATTATTTTCAATTATTCCTGGAATAATCTCAGATGTTGTGACGTCGGGTAAACATTGTTTATTTTGTTTTTAAATCGTTCAAGAAAACGCTAATACAAATGTTTGGAGAATGCGTCTAATCGGATCTGTTTGAACCTGGCAACTATAATACACATGGTGAGATACCTGACATAGTGTCTGACTATATCACCGAGTTTTTAAGGTGCAGTAAGTATATATAATTGCTTCAATCGGTGTCAGTATATGATAATATAAAGTTTTTATGCTATCCGTTTTACGATGATTGTAACTAGATATTACCCGTGACTTAGTCTGTGGTTTTTATTATCTTAACGGTATTTAGTATTATATTTACAGTAGTATTTTATATACACTGGAAAACAAATAGCAACAAACTGCTTGCCTCACTTCTCCACGCCAAGAACACATACATCGCTGAACCCATAGTGCTTAAAAAACTCCTAGTTTCTTATAACTTTATATTTAATAAAGCTGTCGTGATATCTTTTAACTAATACATGAATTTCTAAAACGTAAAACATTTTTTTTAATTTTTAAAAGGCCTCTACTATTTTATTTATATATAGTTTTAATTTTTGTCTAAAATTGAACGTTCTACAAAAAAAATGTATATTCATTTTTCGGTAAACCGACCCCTTTTTAAAAGTTATTCAAATTGAACGTTCACTTCATGTCACCATCGCAGTTTTTACTTAAATTTCAGTGTAAAATATAGAATATATAATTATAATTTAATGAATTTATAATCATAATTATAAAAGAATAGTATTAAAATAGTAATAGGCACTACACATCGAGCTAGTATTTAAAAACGTATGTGTTTGCCTTAGAAGCTACTAAATTCTATATTTTATTACATACTTTACAAATGGGCGGCCTTTTAATAAATGATCGTACCTGAATTTATCATTTCTAGGAAGTAAAATCAGTTCTAAATATATGTATAAAATATACGATGAAACATCTCCGTGGAACGAAGCAACATATTGCCTATATTGTAGGACGAAAGGTTCAATACATAAAACGGAACGTTACGCGTGACCCAAAAGTCCATACTATCTATAGCTTGTCACAGGATATTTGACATGAAAGGTACATATGTGCTACATACGAATGTATTGTTATCTCAATAGATCAACATTCTAATTAGTGTAAACAAATCGGATAAGTAATGGATAACGTCAAGCTTTGAGAGTTTCGTACTCCACGTACGTGTTTTATAAAGTAATCCTAGCGAATTAAGGCCATTATAGGGTGGATCAACGCGTGACCCAAAAGTCCATACTATCTATAGCTTGTCTCGGGATATTTGACATAAAAGGTACATATGTGCTACATACGAATGTATTGTTATCTCAACAGATCAACATTCTAATTAGTGTAAACAAATTGGATAAGTAATGGATAACGTCAAGCTTTGAGAGTTTCGTACTCCACGTACGTGTTTTATAAAGTAATCCTAGCGAATTAAGGCCATTATAGGGTGGATCAACGCGTGACCCAAAAGTCCATACTATCTATAGCTTGTCTCGGGATATTTGACATAAAAGGTACATATGTGCTACATACGAATGTATTGTTATCTCAACAGATCAACATTCTAATTAGTGTAAACAAATTGGATAAGTAATGGATAACGTCAAGCTTTGAGAGTTTCGTACTCCACGTACGTGTTTTATAAAGTAATCCTAGCGAATTAAGGCCATTATAGGGTGGATCAACGCGTGACCCAAAAGTCCATACTATCTATAGCTTGTCTCGGGATATTTGACATAAAAGGTACATATGTGCTACATACGAATGTATTGTTATCTCAACAGATCAACATTCTAATTAGTGTAAACAAATTGGATAAGTAATGGATAACGTCAAGCTTTGAGAGTTTCGTACTCCACGTACGTGTTTTATAAAGTAATCCTAGCGAATTAAGGCCATTATAGGGTGGATCAACGCGTGACCCAAAAGTCCATACTATCTATAGCTTGTCTCGGGATATTTGACATAAAAGGTACATATGTGCTACATACGAATGTATTGTTATCTCAACAGATCAACATTCTAATTAGTGTAAACAAATTGGATAAGTAATGGATAACGTCAAGCTTTGAGAGTTTCGTACTCCACGTACGTGTTTTATAAAGTAATCCTAGCGAATTAAGGCCATTATAGGGTGGATCAACGCGTGACCCAAAAGTCCATACAATCTATAACTTGTCTCAGGATATTTGACATAAAAGGTACATATGTGCTACATACGAATGTATTGTTATCTCAATGGATATAACTGTATATCTATAAAAATATGTTGTGCTATGTTATAGGTAGAGTATAGGTAGTTTTGACGTTCATAAGTGCCTTTACAAGGCCTAAACTAAATAAGGAATTTTTGATTTGAAAGCGCAGGGCGGTATTTGACACTGGAACATCGCATTCAGCTATATAAGACACAAGTCCATCAACACATGGAGTACTATTCTCATCTCTGGACATGAGCGCCTCAATGCTATCTACTCCTTTTTGACAGAATCCAACACAGAGCAGCTCGATAGAACCAATCGTCAGCGACCAGGTGCTTTCCTTCAGGCTCCTTTGGCATTTCACAGAGACGTCACGTCACTTTGCATCTTTCAACGTCAACCACAAAGTCAACCACGAAGAACGTTCCTAAGACCTGTTCGGATTGATTTTTATCGAATGATTTGCTTTAAATTGAAATTCTATCCATGTTATCTTGTATTGTCATCTACTGTACGGTTTTCGTGTGCATTTCTTCCACATATGTCAGTGCTTTGGAAAGTACTCCCAGCGGAAGCGTTTCCGGACCAATATAAGTTCAAGTTAAAGAAACAAGCCTTCCATTCCTATTCCTTTCTCGAGGGCCGATAACGCATATGTGATACGTCTCGAGTCGCAAATGTCCACGGGTGGGAGTGTTCACTTACCATCAGGTGATCCGCATGTCAATTTGCCTCCAGTCGCATAAAAAAAAGCTAATACGCACGGTGGGGGATTATGGTGGAAACATATTAATGTGGTAAGGTTCTTGCTAAGATTTCAAAATAGGTCTCACTTTTAGTCTATCTAACTCTTTCGGTAAGTTCTTGTAACATAACTACGCACAGTAGTATTTGGAAGACCATCACATACGTAAATCAATATTAAATATTTTTACAAGACGTTACCGAGTTCAACGCACCGAGGCAGCGATGCTTACAACGATCTGTCAAAATCCAATGTTGTATCTGGCACGAGCTTGATATGTAGTGCCAAGCCGGCGCAGGCACAGCATCATCCATTGATCCATACGCAATAACGCGTTTGACTTATACCTACTATTGTGAAATCGGTCCTAAGACCTCAGTCTAGACGTACTTGATTTTCATTATATCGTTACAGCCTTTATAGAGTACTTGCTTCTGTCTACGAATTCTTCCGCGTTGAATCGTTACTATGACCTAACGCTAACACGCAACGAAGCTCTCAAAAGAAATAAAAACCACGATTTTGAAACATTCTTCATTGGTGCTCCACTCCTGTTGGCCTTGATGACGTGAAGACATGACGTGATGATATATAGCCTATAAGCCTTTCTAGATAAATGAACTACCTTTAATTCTAAATGTATTTTTCATATCAGACCAGTAATTCCTGAGATTAACGTGTTCAAGCAAACAAATTTTTCAGATTTATAATATTAGTATAAATATTATATTTACCTAACCTATTACCCTTATATTGATACATTTTTTTATTATTAACGTGGGGAAATGCCTTATGAATACGCTACCCTCTCGGAGGAGAGGATGGGTTATATCCAACTCGCACGGACTAAAACACCACGGTGTACCGTCCGACCGTATTGTTGGGGCGGCAAGGGATCGAACTACGCCATTCCCATTAGATAGCCGCCCAACGGTGGAAGGTGGCTGCCGAGCTCCGTTCTAATAGGGAGACGGACTGGGTACACGCCAGCTGCCGAGCACGGCCGACACCACACTCGGCAGCGACAAATCCAACCCTACCGTCGCAGTCAGAATTCGGCGTTGTCCCTCCCACGCAGCAAACTCAGACAGAGTGTGCTGCGCGGTATCATCCGCAGCGCCACAGTCATGGCATGTGGTGGTTGGCTCCCCCTACGAGCGATCTGGTGCAGGTACCACCCAAAGCGTGTTTAATTTCATATCTATGAAAATATCATAAAATAACTTATTGTGTCTACGTTCCCTAAGATTTTACAAACTACGCAAAGTACGCTAAGAGATTAAGAAATAAAAGTGTAGGCCGGTCGTAGCCTTGTGACTTCTTGGGGACCGAGAATTGGATAAATGAAACACGAATAAAAAAACAGTAAAAAGATTAATAGTAATATTATACAATTATTGTATATATATATATATATACAATTATTGTATATATATATATACAGATTAAACTTTACGATTTGAAAAAAATACTTTTGATTCTAAAAAGGCTATAGCTATAACATATTTAAGTAGCTGTGCCCGCGATTACGTCCGCATGAAATTCCAATTATAAACACAGTGATTAAACAAATATTAGGATTGCATTGTGGATTAAAACTTAACACCGACGATTTAAATGACCTCCCCCTTTGTGAAAGATTTTGTTCTCTGTGACGCAGCATGGCAGTACAACGTCTAGTTGTACATTGTATATATTTGAAAAACATTATATCTACGAGTGAGTGAGTGTGAGAGGTGTTAGTTTCAGACATCAAAATTGTTCACATATTGTACCACCCTATAATAAGCCTTCTCTTTTGCGTTTTATTGTAAGTAAGATATACATTTATAAGAATGCGGCATATATGTAAAACGTATTCTATTATATATGTTATGTATCTATAGTATAAACTATTATCAGACCAAATTTTAACAATAGGTTAATTAACTTCCCGTTAGGGTAGTACATCTATTTTTAAATTAAAGAAACAAGTCCTCTAACAAGACAAAGAGGCCTTATCTAGGTTGACAATATTAGTTGTTAAATATGGTAAGTTAATAGTACACAATTAAAATTAATCCTAAACCTTACAAAAACGTAAATACGTATTGAACACTTATTTAAAAAAAGTTTGATCACAGAAGAGTGTCTTAGTAAAACTCGTGTTAAACGCAAATTTATTTTTGTTTTTGTAATAAAACCTTAAAAGTTCACGTTGGAATTAAAAGTGGTAATTACAAAAAGAAAAAAATTGAATTAAAGTATAGTATTAGAGATCTTAGGAAACTTAGTGGACTTATCACTAACTTACAACGGTAGTATAGCTTGTCGTTATCGACTAATCAGATTATCAAATAGATCATAAATAATCTCTACGTCAAACAATGAGTTACGATCGGACCGTGCCGGGATCACGGTGTGAAGCGTGAGTCGCAGCAGCACTGCGTACGCGCAACCAAAATAGATCGCAAGTAGGTTAATACCCCACTCGGTTTTTTGCACCGTACAAAACGCGATATGAGGAGAAAATCACTTACGTATCGATGCACATCCGTTTAAATACCACTCATAAACATTTAGAATACAATATCAACCAATATTGATGCTAATATATACATATAATATACAATATCAACATATCGACACATACCCCAAACGATTGGGGCTAGGATCCCATGTATGTGGATTCCTTTTACACTGTAGTTGAGTAGTATGGAAGGATTTTGGAAATTCAACTCCTATGTCAATAAGGAAAATAAAATGTATGAAAAGTTGTCATTCAGTCAGTCACTTATTCTTTTAAAAATGCAGATATAAACTATAGAGTCGAAAGATAATAGCGGACAGATGAAAATAAAAAAAAAATCTTGTATATAAATAAAATACAATTAGCGAATCTATGTAAGCGTATCACTTATTAAC
The DNA here is from genome assembly GCA_015888305.1 of Antheraea pernyi. Classification (NCBI taxonomy): domain Eukaryota; kingdom Metazoa; phylum Arthropoda; class Insecta; order Lepidoptera; family Saturniidae; genus Antheraea; species Antheraea pernyi. The sequence continues at coordinate 306,240 of MU159080.1, read as the reverse complement.
CAAATCAAATAAAAAATATTTTATTCAATTTAGGCCCTAGGACGGCAATTATGGACGTCAAAACTACCACCGGTATGGACAAACAACCCAGTCATCGAGAAGAACCGGCAAGAATCTCGATTGGGTTAATCTTTTTACCATATATATAATTCGAATATATTACACGTTACAGTCCTTTTTGAGTATGCACAGATAAGAGTTATTGCCAGACAAAACCATCGTTCACATATCGATCCACTCTATGATAGCCTTTTGACACCAAAACCCGCTTGAAATGGCGTTTAAACTTACAGTCCAGCAGATCGGCAATATGCTTTGGGACTTTGTTGTAAACCCTAACACTATTACCTAAAAACGATTTCTGGCTCTACTGAGTCTGAAACATGAGACGACCAGTTGAACTGATCAACAATCAACTTCCTTCGTCGTTATGTTTGTAATTGTCAGTACAAGGTTTCTATGAAAGTAAATGTTTGAAAAACATACAGAAAAATCAAAGTTTGGGATTGTAAAGTCTCCATACAAAAAAATGCGTGAGTCAATGAGGCAGAAGACACTAAGCAAATGTTCAAATATATTGACAGAATTGATGTATTTACATTCGGTTGTTTACTTTCTTAAAATTGGAAATTATAGAATTTTTATATTGTACTAGCAGGCCTGACAGTCGTTGTCCCGCCCTGATAATAAAAAGAAACCTTGACAAATTATATACCTAAATTCCTCATACATCACTTTATGTACTGGTGAAAACCGCATGAAATTCCGTTCGGTAGTTTTTGAGTTTATCACGAACAGACAGAGAAGGTGTTTAATAATATCCATACTTTAAAACAAAAATGCTGTTGAATTTAATTTATTGGATGATAAAATATTGGAGGACTAGTAAAATTAATTTTTGATTGTACCGCGTAGTGTAATTTATTGGCCCCTCGGCTGACTTATTCAGATCTCAAAATGGCGAATCATGTTTTTAATTTTTAACGCGTGACCCAAAAGTCCATACTATCTATAGCTTGTCTCGGGATATTTGACATAAAAGGTACATATGTGCTACATACGAATGTATTGTTATCTCAACAGATCAACATTCTAATTAGTGTAAACAAATTGGATAAGTAATGGATAACGTCAAGCTTTGAGAGTTTCGTACTCCACGTACGTGTTTTATAAAGTAATCCTAGCGAATTAAGGCCATTATAGGGTGGATCAACGCGTGACCCAAAAGTCCATACAATCTATAACTTGTCTCAGGATATTTGACATAAAAGGTACATATGTGCTACATACGAATGTATTGTTATCTCAATGGATATAACTGTATATCTATAAAAATATGTTGTGCTATGTTATAGGTAGAGTATAGGTAGTTTTGACGTTCATAAGTGCCTTTACAAGGCCTAAACTAAATAAGGAATTTTTGATTTGAAAGCGCAGGGCGGTATTTGACACTGGAACATCGCATTCAGCTATATAAGACACAAGTCCATCAACACATGGAGTACTATTCTCATCTCTGGACATGAGCGCCTCAATGCTATCTACTCCTTTTTGACAGAATCCAACACAGAGCAGCTCGATAGAACCAATCGTCAGCGACCAGGTGCTTTCCTTCAGGCTCCTTTGGCATTTCACAGAGACGTCACGTCACTTTGCATCTTTCAACGTCAACCACAAAGTCAACCACGAAGAACGTTCCTAAGACCTGTTCGGATTGATTTTTATCGAATGATTTGCTTTAAATTGAAATTCTATCCATGTTATCTTGTATTGTCATCTACTGTACGCTTTTCGTGTGCATTTCTTCCATATACGTCGGTTCTTTGGAAAGTACTCCCAGCGGAAGCGTTTCCGGACCAATATAAGTTCAAGTTAAAGAAACAAGCCTTCCTTTCCTATTCCTTTCTCGAGGGCCGATAACGCATATGTGATACGTCTCGAGTCGCAAATGTCCACGGGTGGGAGTGTTCACTTACCATCAGGTGATCCGCATGTCAATTTGCCTCCAGTCGCATAAAAAAAAGCTAATACGCACGGTGGGGTATTATGGTGGAAACATATTAATGTGGTAAGGTTCTTGCTAAGATTTCAAAATAGGTCTCACTTTTAGTCTATCTAACTCTTTCGGTAAGTTCTTGTAACATAACTACGCACAGTAGTATTTGGAAGACCATCACATACGTAAATCAATATTAAATATTTTTACAAGACGTTACCGAGTTCAACGCACCGAGGCAGCGATGCTTACAACGATCTGTCAAAATCCAATGTTGTATCTGGCACGAGCTTAATATCTAGTGCCAAGCCGGCGCAGGAACAGCATCATCCATTGATCCATACGCAATAACGCGTTTGACTTATACCTACTATTGAGAAATCGGTCCTAAGACGTCAGTCTAGACGTACTTGATTTTCATTATATCGTCACAGCCTTTATAGAGTACTTGCTTCTGTTTACGAATTCTTCCGCGTTGAATAGTTACTATGACCTAACGCTAACACGCAACGAAGCTCTCAAAAGAAATAAAAATCACGATTTTGAAACATTCTTCATTGGTGCTCCACTCCTGTTGGCCTTGATGACGTGAAGACATGACGTGATGATATATAGCCTATAAGCCTTTCTAGATAAATGAGCTACCTTTAATTCTAAATGTATTTTTCATATCAGACCAGTAATTCCTGAGATTAACGTGTTCAAGCAAACAAATTTTTCAGATTTATAATATTATAGTATAAATATTATATTACTCTCGGAGGAGAGGATGGGTTATATCCAACTCGCACGGACTAAAACACCACGGTGTACCGTCCGACCGTATTGTTGGGGCGGCAAGGGATCGAACTACGCCATTCCCATTAGATAGCCGCCCAACGGTGGAAGGTGGCTGCCGAGCTCCGTTCTAATAGGGAGACGGACTGGGTACACGCCAGCTGCCGAGCACGGCCGACACCACACTCGGCAGCGACAAATCCAACCCTACCGTCGCAGTCAGAATTCGGCGTTGTCCCTCGCACGCAGCAAACTCAGACAGAGTGTGCTGCGCGGTATCATCCGCAGCGCCACAGTCATGGCATGTGGTGGTTGGCTCCCCCTACGAGCGATCTGGTGCAGGTACCACCCAAAGCGTGTTTAATTTCATATCTATGAAAATATCATAAAATAACTTATTGTGTCTACGTTCCCTAAGATTTTACAAACTACGCAAAGTACGCTAAGAGATTAAGAAATAAAAGTGTAGGCCGGTCGTAGCCTTGTGACTTCTTGGGGACCGAGAATTGGATAAATGAAACACGAATAAAAACACAGTAAAAAGATTAATAGTAATATTATACAATTATTGTATATATATATATATATATATACAGATTAAACTTTACGATTTGAAAAAAATACTTTTGATTCTAAAAAGGCTATAGCTATAACATATTTAAGTAGCTGTGCCCACGATTACGTCCGCATGAAATTCCAATTATAAACACAGTGATTAAACAAATATTAGGATTGCATTGTGGATTAAAACTTAACACCGACGATTTAAATGACCTCCCCCTTTGTGAAAGATTTTGTTCTCTGTGACGCAGCATGGCAGTACAACGTCTAGTTGTACATTGTATATATTTGAAAAACATTATATCTACGAGTGAGTGAGTGTGAGAGGTGTTAGTTTCAGACATCAAAATTGTTCACATATTGTACCACCCTATAATAAGCCTTCTCTTTTGCGTTTTATTGTAAGTAAGATATACATTTATAAGAATGCGGCATATATGTAAAACGTATTCTATTATATATGTTATGTATCTATAGTATAAACTATTATCAGACCAAATTTTAACAATAGGTTAATTAACTTCCCGTTAGGGTAGTACATCTATTTTTAAATTAAAGAAACAAGTCCTCTAACAAGACAAAGAGGCCTTATCTAGGTTGACAATATTAGTTGTTAAATATGGTAAGTTAATAGTACACAATTAAAATTAATCCTAAACCTTACAAAAACGTAAATACGTATTGAACACTTATTTAAAAAAAGTTTGATCACAGAAGAGTGTCTTAGTAAAACTCGTGTTAAACGCAAATTTATTTTTGTTTTTGTAATAAAACCTTAAAAGTTCACGTTGGAATTACAAAAAGAAAAAAATTGAATAAAAGTATAGTATTAGAGATCTTAGGAAACTTATTGGACTTATCACTAACTTACAACGGTAGTATAGCTTGTCGTTATCGACTAATCAGATTATCAAATAGATCATAAATAATCTCTACGTCAAACAATGAGTTACGATCGGACCGTGCCGGGATCACGGTGTGAAGCGTGAGTCGCAGCAGCACTGCGTACGCGCAACCAAAATAGATCGCAAGTAGGTTAATACCCCACTCGGTTTTTTGCACCGTACAAAACGCGATATGAGGAGAAAATCACTTACGTATCGATGCACATCCGTTTAAATACCACTCATAAACATTTAGAATACAATATCAACCAATATTGATGCTAATATATACATATAATATACAATATCAACATATCGACACATACCCCAAACGATTGGGGCTAGGATCCCATGTATGTGGATTCCTTTTACACTGTAGTTGAGTAGTATGGAAGGATTTTGGAAATTCAACTCCTATGTCAATAAGGAAAATAAAATGTATGAAAAGTTGTCATTCAGTCAGTCACTTATTCTTTTAAAAATGCAGATATAAACTATAGAGTCGAAAGATAATAGCGGACAGATGAAAATAAAAAAAAAATCTTGTATATAAATAAAATACAATTAGCGAATCTATGTAAGCGTATCACTTATTAACCAAATCAAATAAAAAATATTTTATTCAATTTAGGCCCTAGGACGGCAATTATGGACGTCAAATGCCTCACTTCTCCACGCCAAGAACACATACATCGCTGAACCCATAGTGCTTAAAAAACTCCTAGTTTCTTATAACTTTATATTTAATAAAGCTGTCGTGATATCTTTTAACTAATACATGAATTTCTAAAACGTAAAACATTTTTTTTAATTTTTAAAAGGCCTCTACTATTTTATTTATATATAGTTTTAATTTTTGTCTAAAATTGAACGTTCTACAAAAAAAATGTATATTCATTTTTCGGTAAACCGACCCCTTTTTAAAAGTTATTCAAATTGAACGTTCACTTCATGTCACCATCGCAGTTTTTACTTAAATTTCAGTGTAAAATATAGAATATATAATTATAATTTAATGAATTTATAATCATAATTATAAAATAATAGTATTAAAATAGTAATAGGCACTACACATCGAGCTAGTATTTAAAAACGTATGTGTTTGCCTTAGAAGCTACTAAATTCTATATTTTATTACATACTTTACAAATGGGCGGCCTTTTAATAAATGATCGTACCTGAATTTATCATTTCTAGGAAGTAAAATCAGTTCTAAATATATGTATAAAATATACGATGAAACATCTCCGTGGAACGAAGCAACATATTGCCTATATTGTAGGACGAAAGGTTCAATACATAAAACGGAACGTTACGCGTGACCCAAAAGTCCATACTATCTATAGCTTGTCACAGGATATTTGACATGAAAGGTACATATGTGCTACATACGAATGTATTGTTATCTCAATGGATATAACTGTATATCTATAAAAATATGTTGTGCTATGTTATGTACTATGAGAAGATAAACCAGATCGAGTTTCTTGCCGGTTCCTCTCCATGGCTGGGTTGTTTTCCAAACCAGTGGTAGTTTTGACGTTCATAAGTCCCTTTACAGGGCCTAAATTAAATAAAGAATTTTTGACTTGAAAGAGCAGGACGGTATTTGACACTGGAACACCGCATTCACCGATATAAGACACAAGTCCATCAACACATGGAGTACTATTCTCATCTCTGGACAGGAGCGCCTTTATGGTATCTACTCCTTTTTGACCGAATCCAACACAGAGCAGCTCGATCGTAACAATCGTCTGCGACTAAGTGCTTCAGGCTCCTTTGGCATTTCACAGAGACGTCACGTCGCTTTGCATCTTTCAACGTCAACCACAAAGTCAACCACGAAGAACGTTCCTAAGACCTGTTCGGATTGATTTTTATCGAATGATTTGCTTTAAATTGAAATTCTATCCATGTTATCTTGTATTGTCATCTACTGTACGCTTTTCGTGTGCATTTCTTCCATATACGTCGGTTCTTTGGAAAGTACTCCCAGCGGAAGCGTTTCCGGACCAATATAAGTTCAAGTTAAAGAAACAAGCCTTCCTTTCCTATTCCTTTCTCGAGGGCCGATAACGCATATGTGATACGTCTCGAGTCGCAAATGTCCATGGGTGGGAGTGTTCACTTACCATCAGGTGATCCGCGTGTCAATTTGCCTCCAGTCGCATAAAAAAAAGCTAATACGCACGGTGGGGTATTATGGTGGAAACATATTAATGTGGTAAGGTTCTTTCTAAGATTTAAAAATAGGTCTCACTTTTAGTCTATCTAACTCTTTCGGTAAGTTCTTGTAACATAACTACGCACAGTAGTATTTGGAAGACCATCACATACGTAAATCAATATTAAATATTTTTACAAGACGTTACCGAGTTCAACGCACCGAGGCAGCGATGCTTACAACGATCTGTCAAAATCCAATGTTGTATCTGGCACGAGCTTGATATGTAGTGCCAAGCCGGCGCAGGCACAGCATCATCCATTGATCCATACGCAATAACGCGTTTGACTTATACCTACTATTGTGAAATCGGTCCTAAGACCTCAGTCTAGACGTACTTGATTTTCATTATATCGTTACAGCCTTTATAGAGTACTTGCTTCTGTCTACGAATTCTTCCGCGTTGAATCGTTACTATGACCTAACGCTAACACGCAACGAAGCTCTCAAAAGAAATAAAAACCACGATTTTGAAACATTCTTCATTGGTGCTCCACTCCTGTTGGCCTTGATGACGTGAAGACATGACGTGATGATATATAGCCTATAAGCCTTTCTAGATAAATGAACTACCTTTAATTCTAAATGTATTTTTCATATCAGACCAGTAATTCCTGAGATTAACGTGTTCAAGCAAACAAATTTTTCAGATTTATAATATTAGTATAAATATTATATTTACCTAACCTATTACCCTTATATTGATACATTTTTTTATTATTAACGTGGGGAAATGCCTTATGAATACGCTACCCTCTCGGAGGAGAGGATGGGTTATATCCAACTCGCACGGACTAAAACACCACGGTGTACCGTCCGACCGTATTGTTGGGGCGGCAAGGGATCGAACTACGCCATTCCCATTAGATAGCCGCCCAACGGTGGAAGGTGGCTGCCGAGCTCCGTTCTAATAGGGAGACGGACTGGGTACACGCCAGCTGCCGAGCACGGCCGACACCACACTCGGCAGCGACAAATCCAACCCTACCGTCGCAGTCAGAATGCGGCGTTGTCCCTCCCACGCAGCAAACTCAGACAGAGTGTGCTGCGCGGTATCATCCGCAGCGCCACAGTCATGGCATGTGGTGGTTGGCTCCCCCTACGAGCGATCTGGTGCAGGTACCACCCAAAGCGTGTTTAATTTCATATCTATGAAAATATCATAAAATAACTTATTGTGTCTACGTTCCCTAAGATTTTACAAACTACGCAAAGTACGCTAAGAGATTAAGAAATAAAAGTGTAGGCCGGTCGTAGCCTTGTGACTTCTTGGGGACCGAGAATTGGATAAATGAAACACGAATAAAAACACAGTAAAAAGATTAATAGTAATATTATACAATTATTGTATATATATATATATATATATACAGATTAAACTTTACGATTTGAAAAAAATACTTTTGATTCTAAAAAGGCTATAGCTATAACATATTTAAGTAGCTGTGCCCACGATTACGTCCGCATGAAATTCCAATTATAAACACAGTGATTAAACAAATATTAGGATTGCATTGTGGATTAAAACTTAACACCGACGATTTAAATGACCTCCCCCTTTGTGAAAGATTTTGTTCTCTGTGACGCAGCATGGCAGTACAACGTCTAGTTGTACATTGTATATATTTGAAAAACATTATATCTACGAGTGAGTGAGTGTGAGAGGTGTTAGTTTCAGACATCAAAATTGTTCACATATTGAACCACCCTATAATAAGCCTTCTCTTTTGCGTTTTATTGTAAGTAAGATATAAATTTATATGAATGCGACATACATATATGTAAAACGTATTCTATATGTTATGTATCTATAGTATAAACTATTATCAGACCAAATTTTAACAATAGGTTAATTAACTTCCCGTTAGGGTAGTACATCTATTTTTAAATTAAAGAAACAAGTCCTCTAACAAGACAAAGAGGCCTTATCTAGGTTGACAATATTAGTTGTTAAATATGGTAAGTTAATAGTACACAATTAAAATTAATCCTAAACCTTACAAAAACGTAAATACGTATTGAACACTTATTTAAAAAAAGTTTGATCACAGAAGAGTGTCTTAGTAAAACTCGTGTTAAACGCAAATTTATTTTTGTTTTTGTAATAAAACCTTAAAAGTTCACGTTGGAATTAAAAGTGGTAATTACAAAAAGAAAAAAATTGAATTAAAGTATAGTATTAGAGATCTTAGGAAACTTAGTGGACTTATCACTAACTTACAACGGTAGTATAGCTTGTCGTTATCGACTAATCAGATTATCAAATAGATCATAAATAATCTCTACGTCAAACAATGAGTTACGATCGGACCGTGCCGGGATCACGGTGTGAAGCGTGAGTCGCAGCAGCACTGCGTACGCGCAACCAAAATAGATCGCAAGTAGGTTAATACCCCACTCGGTTTTTTGCACCGTACAAAACGCGATATGAGGAGAAAATCACTTACGTATCGATGCACATCCGTTTAAATACCACTCATAAACATTTAGAATACAATATCAACCAATATTGATGCTAATATATACATATAATATACAATATCAACATATCGACACATACCCCAAACGATTGGGGCTAGGATCCCATGTATGTGGATTCCTTTTACACTGTAGTTGAGTAGTATGGAAGGATTTTGGAAATTCAACTCCTATGTCAATAAGGAAGATAAAATGTATGAAAAGTTGTCATTCAGTCAGTCACTTATTCTTTTAAAAATGCAGATATAAACTATAGAGTCGAAAGATAATAGCGGACAGATGAAAATAAAAAAAAAATCTTGTATATAAATAAAATACAATTAGCGAATCTATGTAAGCGTATCACTTATTAACCAAATCAAATAAAAAATATTTTATTCAATTTAGGCCCTAGGACGGCAATTATGGACGTCAAAACTACCACCGGTATGGACAAACAACCCAGTCATCGAGAAGAACCGGCAAGAATCTCGATTGGGTTAATCTTTTTACCATATATATAATTCGAATATATTACACGTTACAGTCCTTTTTGAGTATGCACAGATAAGAGTTATTGCAAAACTACCACCGGTATGGACAAACAACCCAGTCATCGAGAAGAACCGGCAAGAATCTCGATTGGGTTAATCTTTTTACCATATATATAATTCGAATATATTACACGTTACAGTCCTTTTTGAGTATGCACAGATAAGAGTTATTGCCAGACAAAACCATCGTTCACATATCGATCCACTCTATGATAGCCTTTTGACACCAAAACCCGCTTGAAATGGCGTTTAAACTTACAGTCCAGCAGATCGGCAATATGCTTTGGGACTTTGTTGTAAACCCTAACACTATTACCTAAAAACGATTTCTGGCTCTACTGAGTCTGAAACATGAGACGACCAGTTGAACTGATCAACAATCAACTTCCTTCGTCGTTATGTTTGTAATTGTCAGTACAAGGTTTCTATGAAAGTAAATGTTTGAAAAACATACAGAAAAATCAAAGTTTGGGATTGTAAAGTCTCCATACAAAAAAATGCGTGAGTCAATGAGGCAGAAGACACTAAGCAAATGTTCAAATATATTGACAGAATTGATGTATTTACATTCGGTTGTTTACTTTCTTAAAATTGGAAATTATAGAATTTTTATATTGTACTAGCAGGCCTGACAGTCGTTGTCCCGCCCTGATAATAAAAAGAAACCTTGACAAATTATATACCTAAATTCCTCATACATCACTTTATGTACTGGTGAAAACCGCATGAAATTCCGTTCGGTAGTTTTTGAGTTTATCACGAACAGACAGAGAAGGTGTTTAATAATATCCATACTTTAAAACAAAAATGCTGTTGAATTTAATTTATTGGATGATAAAATATTGGAGGACTAGTAAAATTAATTTTTGATTGTACCGCGTAGTGTAATTTATTGGCCCCTCGGCTGACTTATTCAGATCTCAAAATGGCGAATCATGTTTTTAATTTTTCTTTTAATCTCACAACATTGTCAATTATAAACTATGATGTTTATGAATGTATGAAATGAATATTTATGCTGCCAGTAGTCTATTGAACTACGTCTTATGAGGTCCACATTCGTTTGCATGGAGCTTAAACCTTTACGGTGTTATTGCAAAAAAGTTATATACGTATTGAACCCTGTCTTTAAAAAGGTCTCGTATTAAATGCACCGCGGTCGCTGAATGTTTGCCATCATGGTCTTTTGTCTCGCTTTAGTTACGTTAGGTTAGACTTGTGAAAAAGGATAACGTGATCATGCCTCGGGCGAGCACGGTGCATTTATTACGAAACCTTTTTAAACCAAGTATTTAATACGTATTAAACTTTTCTGTAATAAAATTATGGTTTTGTACAGTCCATGGGTTTAAAAAAAACTTCTCAATAAAGTGATTTGCACTTAAAATCTATTTCAGCGGGAACAGAAAAACTGAAAAAGTTTGTATTATTCAAAGATCTATTACCACCGTAAGAAAAATAATTATGTTTTGTTATAAGGAGACCTTAATAATTGTCCCAGAAACATAACTATTTACTTTTAAACATAACTTTATGAACATTCTGAAATACGAAGATATAGCCAGAAAAGCAAAAAAATGTTAATCAGTTAGGAATATCCATAACTCATGTATTATAAAATTTTAATATTCAGTTCTTTTTGTTGTATTTTAGAATTACCTTTTTGTTTATATGCGTATATTCTGATTAATTAGTACAATATTTTTCATATTTTGCAAATTAATACAAGATCCTGTCGCAATCGCCAATGAACACGTTGCCGTTTCTCATGTCTCTCTATACTTGTACATAGGAGTTTCATATCTTCGGTAAACGATAAAATAAACTCTTCAAGCCTAAAACCCAACAAATAAAGTGGGGATAACGAAAATTGATGATCGATAAATATAAAAATAAAATTATTGCAGAGCAATTTGTAGCGTACAATATCGTAATAAATATGGCATCCGGCACCAATAAAATCGTATTTATGTTTGTGCACAAATGGACGGGTGATATGGGTTCATTTCTGTACACCAGATGATATTATACAGGAACTAACTAGATTTTAGATGATATATATTTTATTTTTGGCAACCAATCTTCTATTACATTCATGTCATTGTCGAATATGTAATGAGAACTGTTGTGAGAACTTTCCAGGGAGTTTTTGTGGCAAGTTAGAATCCATGCTCCGTGGTATTAATAAGTCTTTACCTATGAAATTGCCGTTCTGCAGTACTGTCATTTCAAAACAAAATAATTTTTGTTTGGCTAAGAATTCTAATTTCAAATTAATTTTATTTTAGAAACATAGAGTTTGTTTTCCAAAAGTAGTCATTTGTTTATTGATTAGTGTTACATTTTCATCGCATTTCAATCTTTTTTGTCATCATGGATACGTTAAAAATTCGAGTAATTATGGAATATGAGTACTGTCGTGGCAGCAACGCGGCACAAGCGGCACGCAACATCAACGACTATACCACGAACACCTTAAATATAAAATGGAAACTTGGTAAGTATGGGACAACGAAGTTGCGGTCACCTGAATTATACTGAACAACAAACAAAAGCACGTTACAAATGATTCATCACATTTCAGGACTTAATATTTGGCGTGCGAAAACCCGACTTCAGATCTCGCTGTTATTTTCAAACAAATAATACATTGCTGTTTTTTACAAATCCAGGATTTATTAAACCAAGTTCCATGCCACAATTAGATATAGATAAATTAAAAGCGTATAAACTACATCTTCTTACGGGTTACCTCCAGGAAAATGTAACTTTCAGATACACGAATAGCGACCGCTCGCTGTTAAATATAATATAATACTAACGTGCCAAAACGCAATTCTGTTACTAAGGAAATACTCCAGTAGCATCTGTTCGTCTTATTAGTTAGGATCATAGACAAGTATATATGTTATAATTTTATTTTAATATTTATAGCACCCAAGTTGTATTAATTTTCCATACGCAATAACGCGTTTGACTTATACCTACTATTGTGAAATCGGTCCTAAGACCTCAGTCTAGACGTACTTGATTTTCATTATATCGTTACAGCCTTTATAGAGTACTTGCTTCTGTCTACGAATTCTTCCGCGTTGAATCGTTACTATGACCTAACGCTAACACGCAACGAAGCTCTCAAAAGAAATAAAAACCACGATTTTGAAACATTCTTCATTGGTGCTCCACTCCTGTTGGCCTTGATGACGTGAAGACATGACGTGATGATATATAGCCTATAAGCCTTTCTAGATAAATGAACTACCTTTAATTCTAAATGTATTTTTCATATCAGACCAGTAATTCCTGAGATTAACGTGTTCAAGCAAACAAATTTTTCAGATTTATAATATTATAGTATAAATATTATATTAGTTATGCATTGATTGCATGGGTGGTTACTTCGATTAATACAAAAAAAAAATACCTGAAATAAATTCGTTTAAATTTTTTCATACAAAACGGCAATTGCATAGGTAAAGACCTAATATTTTCCTTGGAAAATATTAGGTTAGGTTACCATTGGGTTGCGGACATACAAAAACTCTAGCACCATGCTATGATTCGTTCATCACGATGTTTTCCTTCAACGCGCTGGGGCGGCAAGGGATCGAACTACGCCATTCCCATTAGATAGCCGCCCAACGGTGGAAGGTGGCTGCCGAGCTCCGTTCTAATAGGGAGACGGACTGGGTACACGCCAGCTGCCGAGCACGGCCGACACCACACTCGGCAGCGACAAATCCAACCCTACCGTCGCAGTCCAACTATTCCGTCAACGCTTCAAAACACTACTGCGAGTAGTATATCTAATGTTTTAAATTTATTGCAATGATAACTCCACATAAGATTGACAGCATGGAAAATCACGAAATGTCTCCAAAGACGGTACTTTAAGAAATACAGAAGTTATTAATTCGATCGTCATTAACAAAGCCTCGTTGTTGGGTATACACTGAGTTAAACTGAAATGGGACTAACTTAGACATAACCACTACGATGGATTTACGACACTACGATTTTATACACATGTCGTGACCCAATCATGTATAAGTCCCTACCACCCCACTTGATTAACGTCTTGCACTATTTTGACATGCAAGTCTTTGATAATTTTCTCGTATACTAAAATAATGATAATTAACAATAATTTAAAATAATTGCTAAAAAATAATAATACTCTTTTGTAGTGCCCTCTGTCCAGCTAGATCTTAGAGCCTCACAATTAGAAAGCAAAAGCTTTTGCATGTTTTCCGTTGGGATTGCCGCGTACTTTTACTGATTAATTAATAACGCAAAAGGTATTCTAACCTAACACACGTATGGTGGTGTATCAGTTTAGGACTATTTTAAACGCCATTCATATCCCCTGAACCCAAGCCCGTCTATTTCCATTGAACTGATAAAGGCAAGTGGTTGGCACTAAAGTGCACTCTATGCTAATGTAACGAACTGGCAACAAATGCCAGATGTACGGATTTCGGTCATTGCAGATTTATTACGTAAACACGGACCGCCGTACGCTATTTAATGCTGTATTAAGTGGTTCATATTATTTGCGTAAATTTAACTAATGTTCTACAAAATCTAAAGTGTGAATGGATAATACGCGAGCGACAGATTAAAAATTATATCCGTAAAGAACGTTTTTATCAGACCAAATTTCAACAATAGGTTAATTAACTTCCCGTTAGGGTAGTACATCTATTTTTAAATTAAAGAAACAAGTCCTCTAACAAGACAAAGAGGCCTTATCTAGGTTGACAATATTAGTTGTTAAATATGGTAAGTTAATAGTACACAATTAAAATTAATCCTAAACCTTACAAAAACGTAAATACGTATTGAACACTTATTTAAAAAAAGTTTGATCACAAAAGAGTGTCTTAGTAAAACTCGTGTTAAACGCAAATTTATTTTTGTTTTTGTAATAAAACCTTAAAAGTTCACGTTGGAATTACAAAAAGAAAAAAATTGAATAAAAGTATAGTATTAGAGATCTTAGGAAACTTATTGGACTTATCACTAACTTACAACGGTAGTATAGCTTGTCGTTATCGACTAATCAGATTATCAAATAGATCATAAATAATCTCTACGTCAAACAATGAGTTACGATCGGACCGTGCCGGGATCACGGTGTGAAGCGTGAGTCGCAGCAGCACTGCGTACGCGCAACCAAAATAGATCGCAAGTAGGTTAATACCCCACTCGGTTTTTTGCACCGTACAAAACGCGATATGAGGAGAAAATCACTTACGTATCGATGCACATCCGTTTAAATACCACTCATAAACATTTAGAATACAATATCAACCAATATTGATGTTAATATAAACATATAATGTACAATATCAACATATACCCCAAACTATTGGGGCTAGGATACCCTTTTATGTGGATTCCTTTTACACTGTAGTTGAGTAGTAAGGAAGGATTTTGAAATTCAACTCTTAAGTGAATATGGGGAAAACATTTGTATGAAAATCTCTAAAGTCAGTCACTTTAAAAATAATAGCAGACAGATGAAAATTTACAAAATATTTCTTCTATATAAACAAAATACAATTAGCGAATCTATGTAATCGTATCACTTATTAACCTAATCAAATCAAAAATATTTTATTCAATTTACGCCCTAGGACGGCAATTTTGGACGTCAAAACTACCACAGGTTCGGACAAACAACCCAGTCATCGAGAAGAACCGGCAAGAAACTCGATCGGGTTAATCTTTTTAGCATATATATAATTCGAATATATTACACGTTACAATCCTTTTTGTGTATGCACAGAGAGGAGTCATTGCCAATCATCGTTCACATATTGATACACCCTATAATAGCCTTTTGACACCAAAACCCGCTTGACATGGCGCTTACAGCCCGGCAGATCGGTAACATGCTTTGGGACTTTGTTGTAAACCCTAACAATATTAGCTAAAATCGATTACTGGTTTTACTGAGTCTGAAACATGGGACGACCAGTTGATCAGTAACTTCCTTTTTTGATAGTGCAAGGTGTCTATCAAAAGAAATGTTTGAAAAACTTACAGACAAGTTAAAGTATTATTAAGTAAGGATTGTAAACTCTCCATACAAAAAAAATGCGTGAGTCAAAGAGGTAGAAGACACTAGGAAAATCTTCAAATATATTGACAGAATTAACGTATCGGCATTCGGTTGTTTACTTTCTTAAATTTTGGTGGTTTTACAATAAAGATGGTACAGGCACGCTGAAGCTACTACTGGTTTCAGCATGAATGGGTCGGCTCGTCTGTGGTAGTACCATCCTCTCACAGAAACACCCACGTGAAGTAACAATGATTGCATTGTCAGTTGCGTTTCGTTCAGTGAGTGAGAGCCCTGGAGGCTGTCCTCCCCTCTCCTCTCTCCTCTCCCTCCCTTAACCCTTCCCCCCAAAGGGTGGCAACGCACTTGCGACTCCTCTGGTGTTGTTAGTGTCCATGGACGGTGGTGATCACTTAACATCAGGTGACCCACCTGTTCGGTTGCAACCTATGACATAAAAAAAAACTGAAATACGAGGATATAGCCAGAAAAGCAAAAAAATACTAATCAGTTAGGAATATCCGTAACTCATGTATTATAAAATTTTAATATTCAGTTCTTTTTGTTTATATGCGTATATTCTGATTAATTAGTACAATGTTTTTCATATTTTGCAAATTAATACAAGATCATGTCACAATCACCAATGAACACGTTGCCATTTTTCATGTCTCTCTATAGTTGTACATGGGAGTTTAATATCTTCGGTAAACGATAAAATAAACTCTTCAAGCCTAAAACCCAACAAATAAAGTGGGGATAACGAAAATTGATGATCGATAAATATAAAAATAAAATTATTGCAGAGCAATTTGTAGCGTACAATATCGTAATAAATATGGCATCCGGCACCAATAAAATCGTATTTATGTTTGTGCACAAATGGACGGGTGATATGGGTTCATTTCTGTACACCAGATGATATTATACAGGAACTAACTAGATTTTAGATGATATATATTTTATTTTTGGCAACCAATCTTCTATTACATTCATGTCATTGTCGAATATGTAATGGGGATAACGAAAATTGATGATCGATAAATATAAAAATAAAATTATTGCAGAGCAATTTGTAGCGTACAATATCGTAATAAATATGGCATCCGGCACCAATAAAATCGTATTTATGTTTGTGCATAAATGGACGGGTGATATGGGTTCATTTCTGTACACCAGATGATATTATACAGGAACTAACTAGATTTTAGATGATATATATTTTATTTTTGGCAACCAATCTTCTATTACATTATTACTGTCATTATCGAATATGTAATGACGTTATAAGTTTCTTGTGATCATTTCAATGAACTAACAAGATGGTGGCTGTTTTGTGAGAACTTTTCAGGGAGTTTTTGTGGCAAGTTAGAATCCATGCTCCGTGGTATTAATAGGTCTTTAACTATGAAATTGCCGTTCTGCAGTACTGTCCATTTCAAATCAAAATAATTTTTGTTTGGCTAATTTCAAATTCATATTATTTTAAAAACATGGAATTCTTTTTCTAAAAGTAGTCATTTGTTTATTGATTAGTGTTACATTTTCATCGCATTTCAATCTTTTTTGTCATCATGGATACGTTAAAAATTCGAGTAATTATGGAATATGAGTACCGTCGTGGCAGCAACGCGGCACAAGCGGCACGCAACATCAACGACGCTTACGGAGCTAACACTACAAATCAACGCACCACCTGTTATTGGTTTGCTCGCTTCCGTTCTGGGAATTTCGACCTGAAAAATGAACCTCGCGGTCGTCCGACGACTTTGGTCAACAATGATGAATTAAAGGCGATTGTGGAAGTTGATGATACACAATCTACGGCTGAATTAGCAGCATCTTTCGACGTTACTGTCAAAACAATATTGGTCCATTTGCGTCAAATTGGCAAGGTAAAAAAAGCTTGGCATATGGGTGCCTCACGAACTCAATGATCGCCAGCGCGAAGTACGCGTCGAGACGTGCCTTGCACTGCTTAACAGACACACAAATGAAGGAATTTTGAACCGCATTGTTACCTGGGATGAAAAATGGATTCTGTTTGATAACTGCAAGCGCTCAGCTAGTTGGTCGGATCCTGGTTCAGCACGTAAACAAAAACGTTCCTAAACGAAAACTTAACCCTAGAAAAGTGATGGTCACTGTTTGGTGGTTTAGCGCCGGTGTGATTCATCACAGCTTCTTACCAACGGGGTGACCATTACTGCAGATGTGTACTGTGAAGAACTGAACACAATGATGGAGAAGCTGGCACATCTCCAATTAGCATTGGTTAATCGCTCGTCTCCGCTGCTCCTGCACGACAATACACGACATAATACTGCACAGCAGACGGTCTCCAAGTTGCAAGAACTGGGGTTGGAAGTTTTCCGTCATCCGCCCTACTCACCAGACCTTGCGCCTACAGACTACTACTTTTGCCAGAATTTGGGTAACTCCTTGACGGGAAAAAAATTCAATACCCGAGAGGCAGTACAAAGGGCCTTTGAAGAATTTGTTGCCTCCCGTCCAGCTGATTTCTTTAAGAAGGGCATCAATAAACTGCCACTGCGTTGGCAAAGATGCATTGATTGCATGGGTGGTTACTTCGATTAATACAAATAAAAAATACCTGAAATAAATTCGTTTAAATTTTTTCATACAAAACGGCAATTGCATAGGTAAAGACCTAATATTTCCATTGGAAAATATTAGGTTAGGTTACCATTGGGTTGCGGACATACAAAAACTCTAGCACCATGCTATGATTCGTTCATCACGATGTTTTCCTTCAACGCGCGCTCCGAATCAGTTGCAAGGATTCGAACCTACGTCCATCGATGCTGCGTCTGCACACGTTATCAACTATTCCGTCAACGCTTCAAAACACTACTGCGAGTAGTATATCTAATGTTTTAAATTTATTGCAATGATAACTCCACATAAGATTGACAGCATGGAAAATCACGAAATGTCTCCAAAGACGGTACTTTAAGAAATACAGAAGTTATTAATTCGATCGTCATTAACAAAGCCTCGTTGTTGGGTATACACTGAGTTAAACTGAAATGGGACTAACTTAGACATAACCACTACGATGGATTTACGACACTACGATTTTATACACATGTCGTGACCCAATCATGTATAAGTCCCTACCACCCCACTTGATTAACGTCTTGCACTATTTTGACATGCAAGTCTTTAATAATTTTCTCGTATACTAAAATAATGATAATTAACAATAATTTAAAATAATTGCTAAAAAATAATAATACTCTTTTGTAGTGCCCTCTGTCCAGCTAGATCTTAGAGCCTCACAATTAGAAAGCAAAAGCTTTTGCATGTTTTCCGTTGGGATTGCCGCGTACTTTTACTGATTAATTAATAACGCAAAAGGTATTCTAACCTAACACACGTATGGTGGTGTATCAGTTTAGGACTATTTTAAACGCCATTCATATCCCCTGAACCCAAGCCCGTCTATTTCCATTGAACTGATAAAGGCAAGTGGTTGGCACTAAAGTGCACTCTATGCTAATGTAACGAACTGGCAACAAATGCCAGATGTACGGATTTCGGTCATTGCAGATTTATTACGTAAACACGGACCGCCGTACGCTATTTAATGCTGTATTAAGTGGTTCATATTATTTGCGTAAATTTAACTAATGTTCTACAAAATCTAAAGTGTGAATGGATAATACGCGAGCGACAGATTAAAAATTATATCCGTAAAGAACGTTTTAGTTTTTTTTAACTTTATTTGTGGCAACCAATCTTTTAGATTATTACTGCCATTATCGATTAGTTAATAGTATTACAAGTTCTTCTTCCATTCCATTTTTGGGAACCAGTCTTCTAGTAGACTATTACTGCCATTGTCAAGTGAGTATCGATATTACAAGTTTCTTGATATAATTTCAATGAACTAACAAGATGGTGGCCATCTTGTTAGAACTTTTCATAGAGTTTTTGTGGCATCTCAGAATTCATGGTCCGTGGTATTATTTTCCATTCATTTCACTTATGCACAATAAACAAACTATATTACATAAAACACCACCAATTTTATACAATATAGAGTCAAGAAACACAAGATTAAGAATAAAAAATAAAATCCATTACATGACAGACCAAGATCCCGCCAAAAACTCTCAAACGTTTTAGTTTATTCCAGGTACGATATGTAAAATATAGATAAAAAATTAAGAATGAAAGATGTATAGATTAAAAATCACATAAGTGTTTAAGTATTTACAAACATTGCAGCTCAGTTTTGGCAGGGTCTTCGTCTGTCATGTAGTCGTTTTATTTTTATATTCATAAACTTGTGTTATTTGAGCCTGCATTGTATAGTATTAGTGGTGTTTTTGGATTCATTAGTTTGATTATTGTGCACACAAGCAAAGTAACGTAACTTAAGTAAAATAAAAAAGAACATTAATTTTCAAATTTTACAAACACCCTCTAGAAAATTGTAAAAATGGTGTCACCGTTTTGTAACAATTCTTAAATGACCCGAAGCCGCTAACTCTAGAATACGAAATATTTATACACCTTATAATGGAAAAAAAACATAAATAAGAAGAAACACGACAGCTTATTAAAAAATAAGCTAAAGTTATAATATATTTAAAGTAATATCTAAAAATAAAAGAATCAGCTTTATGGCTCCAAGCCGATTCTTGTATATTACATACATAATGGAGACATTGTACAAGAAACAGACATAAGCAAATGCCGGAAACCAAAATTTGTTTGCTCATTAATTTTGTCATCGAGAAGAACCGGCAAGAAACTCGATCGGGTTAATCTTTTTAGCATATATATAATTCGAATATATTACACGTTACAATCCTTTTTGTGTATGCACAGAGAGGAGTCATTGCCAATCATCGTTCACATATTGATACACCCTATAATAGCCTTTTGACACCAAAACCCGCTTGACATGGCGCTTACAGCCCGGCAGATCGGTAACATGCTTTGGGACTTTGTTGTAAACCCTAACAATATTAGCTAAAATCGATTACTGGTTTTACTGAGTCTGAAACATGGGACGACCAGTTGATCAGTAACTTCCTTTTTTGATAGTGCAAGGTGTCTATCAAAAGAAATGTTTGAAAAACTTACAGACAAGTTAAAGTATTATTAAGTAAGGATTGTAAACTCTCCATACAAAAAAAATGCGTGAGTCAAAGAGGTAGAAGACACTAGGAAAATCTTCAAATATATTGACAGAATTAACGTATCGGCATTCGGTTGTTTACTTTCTTAAATTTTGGTGGTTTTACAATAAAGATGGTACAGGCACGCTGAAGCTACTACTGGTTTCAGCATGAATGGGTCGGCTCGTCTGTGGTAGTACCATCCTCTCACAGAAACACCCACGTGAAGTAACAATGATTGCATTGTCAGTTGCGTTTCGTTCAGTGAGTGAGAGCCCTGGAGGCTGTCCTCCCCTCTCCTCTCTCCTCTCCCTCCCTTAACCCTTCCCCCCAAAGGGTGGCAACGCACTTGCGACTCCTCTGGTGTTGTTAGTGTCCATGGACGGTGGTGATCACTTAACATCAGGTGACCCACCTGTTCGGTTGCAACCTATGACATAAAAAAAAACTGAAATACGAGGATATAGCCAGAAAAGCAAAAAAATACTAATCAGTTAGGAATATCCGTAACTCATGTATTATAAAATTTTAATATTCAGTTCTTTTTGTTTATATGCGTATATTCTGATTAATTAGTACAATGTTTTTCATATTTTGCAAATTAATACAAGATCATGTCACAATCACCAATGAACACGTTGCCATTTTTCATGTCTCTCTATAGTTGTACATGGGAGTTTAATATCTTCGGTAAACGATAAAATAAACTCTTCAAGCCTAAAACCCAACAAATAAAGTGGGGATAACGAAAATTGATGATCGATAAATATAAAAATAAAATTATTGCAGAGCAATTTGTAGCGTACAATATCGTAATAAATATGGCATCCGGCACCAATAAAATCGTATTTATGTTTGTGCATAAATGGACGGGTGATATGGGTTCATTTCTGTACACCAGATGATATTATACAGGAACTAACTAGATTTTAGATGATATATATTTTATTTTTGGCAACCAATCTTCTATTACATTATTACTGTCATTATCGAATATGTAATGACGTTATAAGTTTCTTGTGATCATTTCAATGAACTAACAAGATGGTGGCTGTTTTGTGAGAACTTTTCAGGGAGTTTTTGTGGCAAGTTAGAATCCATGCTCCGTGGTATTAATAGGTCTTTAACTATGAAATTGCCGTTCTGCAGTACTGTCCATTTCAAATCAAAATAATTTTTGTTTGGCTAATTTCAAATTCATATTATTTTAAAAACATGGAATTCTTTTTCTAAAAGTAGTCATTTGTTTATTGATTAGTGTTACATTTTCATCGCATTTCAATCTTTTTTGTCATCATGGATACGTTAAAAATTCGAGTAATTATGGAATATGAGTACCGTCGTGGCAACAACGCCGCACAAGCGGCACGCAACATCAACGACGTTTACGGAGCTAACACTACAAACCA
>MU159080.1:230766-278260 GCA_015888305.1 Antheraea pernyi | reverse complement strand
CGAACCGCCAGCGCCCGTCCAGGGTGAGGCCCAGATATTTCATCTGGGTCCCCACCCTGATTCGGGCGCCCTCCACCACAATGTGGGCCCCAGGAGGTGGCCCCCGCCGAGGCCCATGAAAAAGTAGGGCCTCGGTCTTCTCGAGGGCCACTCTGAGGCCCAACCTCCTTATGCGCCTGACCACGAGGGTTGTGGCCATCGTGGCCAGACGCTCCACTTCATTCCATTCCTCCCCCTGGGCTACGACTAGGGTGTCGTCCGCGTAGCAGATGAGGCGTGCTCCGTATGGGAGCACGCCGCGGAGCACCCAGTCGTAGCCCATGTTCCACAGGAGCGGCCCCAGGACCGACCCCTGTGGAACCCCTCGCCTTGTGGCCCGCCGCACCATACGCCCGTCGCCGTCTACGTAGGCGACCTCCCTATCTTCGAGGTACGCCTCCAGCACCCGCCGCAGGTAGGGGGGCACTCCGAAATATCGGAGCGCCTCCCGTATGACCCCATGCGGCAGAGTGTTGAAGGCGTTGGCGATGTCTAGGGACACCGCCAGAACCTTCTCCCCTTGGGAGGTCGCCTCTGCCGACAGCGACTTTAAGAGGCACAGGGCGTCCACCGTGGAACGCCCTGCCCGGAAGCCATACTGCGCGTCCGCCAGATTCGGCCCCACGCCCTCTAGGTGCTGGACGACCCGGGAGGAGATAATCCTCTCCAGCACCTTACCGGCGTCGTCCAGCAGGACTAGGGGTCGATACGCGGACGCGCAGTCCGGAGGGCGGCCCGCCTTTTCCATTAGACAGAGCCGCCCAAGCCTCCAGGGCTTCGGGCACTGTCCGACCGCAAGACATTGGTCGAACAGCTCCCGAAGCCACCCCCCTAGGTGGCCCAAAGTAAGGCCGAGCACCCGGCCCGGGACCCCATCAGGGCCGGGCGCTCTTCGCCGGTTGAGGAGGCGCTCCACGGCCCTCGCCATCTCCTCCTCCGTTATCGGAGGGGGAGGACCGTCGTGAACCTCCTCGACTACCTCCCGAGGCGGGGGCATGGGAGGAGCTGGTAGCATCGGAGGGTCGGGGAATAATTCTCCCACGACCCTCGCCACGACCCCAGGCCGGAGGGTCTCCGTCGCCGGGGGCGCCCAGGATCGTAACTTCTTTCGTACAATTCGGTACGGGCGCCCCCAAGGATCCCCCTCCAGCGTCTGGAGTAACTCCTCCCATGCCGCTTCTTTCGCCCTGCTGATGGCAGCCTGCAGGGTCTTCCTGCACTCCCTGTAGCTGCCATACAGCCGGGCCTCCACCTCCGGGTCCCTATGCCGCCGACGGCGGCTGCGCCCGAACAGCCGCCGGGCCGCGGAGCAGGCCGCTCGGAGATCGCCAATCTCCGGCGTCCACCAGTACACCGCCCGTTTGTCTGGGCGGTGTATGCTCCGCGGCATCGATGCGTCGCAAACCTCCGTGAGGGCACCACGGAGGCGGGCTGCGGACTCGTCGACATCAGCCCCTGTGGGGGAGGGCATGGCCCACGCCTGGACGATGGCCGCCTCTTCCGCTAATTCACGGTTGAGGCGGCTCATCGCCCAACAAGGGAACTTCGCCCCCCTCCGGGGGCGAGTGCCAATTCCGGCTTGGGAGGTGGTGACCTCAAACCTGATGTAACGATGGTCCGATAGGGTCTCCACCTCCTCAAGCACCCTCCACCCCCGGACACGGTGTGCGACAGACGGGGTGGCAAATGAGACGTCTATCACAGACCCCCCGTTCCATCGCACGCACGTGTGGACGTTCCCCTGGTTGAGGAGGGACAGCCCTAATTCGGCTGCCCACTCCTCAACGGCCATGCCCCTCAGGTCCGTGACTGCCGCTCCCCAGGTCCTCGATTTGGCATTAAGATCGCCCATGAGGACCACGGGGAGCGGCGATAGCCGCCTGACAGCTCCCTGCAGGGAGCCGAGGAACACCTCGAACTCCCTCAGGGGCTTGTTAGGAGAAAAGTACGCCCCCACTATGGCGTACTCTCCCCAGACGGCTGTCACGAACCCTGCACCCCTCTCTCTTATTGCCAGGGACGAACCCGAGCCGGCTACGATCGCCACGGAGCCGCTCCGATCCCCAGCCCACAGCGGCTGAGAAGGAACGTAGTAAGGCTCCGTGGCTACCGCAAGCCCGATGCCCCACTCCACCACTGACTGCACAAACAGGTCCTGTGCAGCGGCGGAGTGGTTCAAGTTCGCCTGGAGGAAATTGAAATGGGCGCGGTCCATTAGTGGTCCATTTCAACTTCCTCTTGCCTACCGGCAACCGTCTTAGGACCTGCTTCCGCTGTTGGCGTGGCCTTGACCTTGATCTTTGGGGGCCTGCAGCTGCGACTCCCCATTTGGTGCCCTGAGGGCTTCCCCGCCTCAGCGCATATAGCGCATCGCGCCGTTTCGGCCTTACAAAGAGAGGCCTTGTGCCCTTCGGCGCCGCAGCGATAACACGCCGCACCCCTGTTGGACGAGGAGGGGCACATGGGGCGGGTGTGCCCCAAGCCCATGCACTTGAAGCAGCGCATGGGCTTTTCGTCCAGCAGCTGCACGCGCCCGACGCTCCACCCGACGAGAAGCTTGCCGGACTGTACAAGCTCCTTGGCCGCCTCCGCGGGGATACTCATAAAATACCCTAAATCGAGTATATTTAAACAGCGCGTTTACACATTCTCAAAAGAGCATCTGTATCGGACTATACATAACGAATTCATCATTTCACACGTAAGCAAATATGACCTAAATACACAAAACAAACCGACGTATAAATCGTTCCTACGCATTACTATCGAACCGCAATAATTCGTTGTGAAAACATTATAATATGAAAAATTATTCGGCCATTACTCCAAAACGTGGATAGGTTATAAATTTTTGGCCACTTATCGTTACGGTGGTACAGAAACTTTTTCTTCGTTTTTGTTGTTCTTGATGACAATTAAAATTTTGATTTTTCGTTATAAATTTTGTTTGATTTATCGCTGACATATGAATAATATATCGTGATACAATCAAAGGAGACATGAGATACGTGGTACAAGTTTACGTGAGAGAATCAATGTGTTTCGTAACGTAGTAAATAGCTGATGTGAGAGCTAATGCTATACTTACATACTAATATTATAAAGCTGAAAACTTTGTTTGCTTGAACGCGTTAATCTCAGGAACTACTGGTCCGATTTGAATACTTCTTTCGGCGTTAGATAGCTCATTTATCGAGGAAGGCTATAGGCTATATATCAACATGCTAATACTAATAGGACCGAAGCCCCAATGAAGAATGTTTCAAAATCAGGGTTAACGTACGTATTATTTTTAAATATTTTCTTTTATTAGTATTATTTTACGTAAACGAAGTCGCGAGTTAAAGTTAATGTTAGTTTAAAGTAACTATTCCACGCAAAGTCAAGGGCAGAAGCTAGTCTATATATAAATAGGCAGTGGGAAAACGATCAAGTACATCTCCTATCTCTATTTGTCAGCCGATTTTCTTCACTCTTTTTTATTTTGTAGCTACTGACGGTAAAAAAAAAATGAAAATGTTTTTTTTCTCTATGGTCGAAGTTATATATAAATATAATCAATCATCAATTCTCTGAATTTAAATCTGTATGGGGCTTGAAATCTTTATGAGAAGAAGATAATAATAATTATTTAATACATTTTAGTTCAAATAACGATTTCGCATATTCATTTCTTTTAAATTTCGCTAATAAAATAATTATATATTTGTTGTTACGTTACATATATTTTAAGACATTATTAATTTAAAAAATGTTTTCTTGTATCTCTTCATATTATAAAACAAAGTCCTCCGCAGCGTCTGTCTGTTCACTATAAAGTCAAACTGACTACTGAGCGAATTTTCACGTTGTTTTCATTAATATATAGTGTATAGTTAAGTGTTAATTAAGTGATTCACGAGGAAGGTTTAGGTATATTATTGTTTAGATTTTGTCTAGATTTTTGTAAATTCTTTGAAATGTATAATTGTGGGAAGTGTTGGAAAAAGTCAAGCTGGCTGGGAGACTTCGTCGAAACCACTGCTTAATTCCTTTAAGACATAACAAAACAATTAAGACAATAAACGACGCAGACAAGGTCGCGGGTATTAACTAGTAATTATATAATATGTGTATTATTTATTCTATTATTCATATGTTTCATTAATTTCTATTGTTATTTGAGGAATCAAGGTTAATTTTTGAGAAGAAATAAAAACTCCAATGCCATAAGACAGTGGTATGCCGGACGCACACGTGCTTGGCCAACATAAGGAAACTAATTCGAAGAAACGAATGCCAAGTTCGATACAGTTATAATTCTTTTTAACGTGTAAACTCCACGCCGGCAGTACGAGTGTTAACCTAACATTTATTTACCCGAGTTACCTATATTTATCATTATTTATTTGAGATCGGCTATTATCTGCATCGTTAGCAAGTACGTCGGGTAAAAAATAGGTGTTGCTAATGTTAAAAATAGTGTATCTAGTGATGTGTAAACGTATCGGCGAGGAAGGCGAGCGATATAAGTAGTGTTCGTCGGTAATTTGTTACATCTTACGTGTATTGATACCTTACGAACATGTATTCATGTATATTTTTACGAAATGTGACGCATGCTCGCCTTACTATTACTCTACTAAAATTAAACGCTAAACGTGTTGCTAATTTTTTACTTTATTTCGAGAGATCGATTAGATGGAATTAGCCGGCGTTACGCAGCACAATTTTGTAATTTAAAAGAAAATCGACATAATTATACATTTGAAATATTAATAATGTTCTATACATGTAATAATAATGAAGATCTAACGTGTCTGTACTTTTTAGATTTCTGTGAAAAATCGTTACAAGTGTCTTGGAATAAGTAATGTGTCTGTCTGTTTGTTTGATCACGTATCACTGCTAAAGTACTGCGTTCACGATAAAACTTCATCTAACTAAGAAAACCATAAAGCATATCTCCGAGTAACATTTAGTCTTGATTTTATTAAAATCGGTTCACTCTACCAAAATTTATTGTAATTTTAATGACGACGCGACATAAGTACGAAAGAAAAGTAGATACGTAAATGGACTTATACATTCAGATAATTTTATTAGTCACTTTTTTTATATTAGATTCCACATGGATGGAGTCGCACGCACAGTTAGTTATATCAATATAATTGTATTTATAGTACCCGTCGGCACTTTTCATTCGTTGTCACTTCCTGGTCTATATTTTCTGTGGTAATTAATTAAAAAATAAATTTTCATAGAGATAAAAATGTCAAAGTAAACATTAACAAAAAAGTTAAATACGCATTGAACTCTTACTTAAAAAACTTTCATCACAAAAGAGTGTCTTATTCTAGTTTACAGATGGACATTATTTTCATTTAAATATTTTCTAACAGTTCTCATTCTATTCTTGTAATTAACTGTACCTCTATTTGCCGGAAAAAGAAGTTTCATAATAAATTATGGTTTTCATAGGTATAATTATTTGGAAGAAGTAAATAAATTAAATAATTTTAGATATTCACAAATAAATCATAACTACTATTGACACTATTGAAATTTGACAGTGTATTTAATCTGTCATTATACTGTTGTTCCACCTTACGCACTTTCATGGAATATATAAATCTTATAAATAGCTTATTTTATTTATTTTATACATCATGTTCTTTTAACTAAAATATCACAATAATGATAAACAATTTAACGTATCACAAATAAATTATATTAATGAAGAAAGATCTGATTAAAAATATTATTCATAAATTGAAATTGTTTGCAAAATATCTGTATGTAATGGGACGTTTGTGAATGATAAGATCCAATTGAACGAATGCTATTCAGAGTTACTTGCATAAAAAATTTAAATCAGATGTTTAGTTAGACCGCTTTGCACACACTTTTGTAATAAACATGACTTCAACTAGATTTTACATTTTAGGCACTGCTTAGTAAAACTCGTGCTATACCTGGCGTCAGCGTATTACCGCTTGTAAACACAGCTCTGGTTTTCAGATAGGCCTCAATATAATAATATCCCGCCAAAAATACAAGTGGTCAACACTTATTTCGCGCTCAAAAGTTGTAATCATAACAAAACTTAATATATCTATATATTACTATATCATAACAATAATATATCATGTATATCAAAATTATCAAATAAATCTATATATATATAAGTATATTTTATTTATATTATATGTAAATATAATATAGCCGATTAGGAGCCATAAATAACCCTAAGGGTTGAAGGATTGTGTTAAATACCACAGATTCCCCCCGTCGTGGTCTGGGGGTAAATTTCGCTCTCGCACACCAGACGAGCCCCCCCTCGGTAGCGGCTCAAGGTCCGTTCCCTCGGCGTGGAGCCCTTGAGTACGCTGCCCGCGCGATACAGTGACACAAAATCTTACTTCACTGCAAGAACATTACACATATCACCTCCACGTACGTGCACGCACACATGAAAGTGGAAGGGTTTTAATTTTTTTTCCTTATCGAACTGAAATAGTTTTGAAAAAATTATGCGACACAAAATACATATAAGAATTGTTGATGTATGTATGCTTGGTACACATATATTAGGTCTTTACCTATGAAATTGCCGTTTTGTATGAAAAAATGTAAACGATTTTTTTTCATGTATTTTTTATTTGTATTAATCGAAGTAATCACCCATTCAATCAATGCATCTTTGCCAACGCAGTGGCAGTTTATTGATGCCCTTCTTAAAGAAATCAGCTGGACGGGAGGCAACAAATTCTTCAAAGGCATTTTGTACTGCCTCTCGGGTATTGAATTTTTTTCCCGCCAAGGAGTTATCCAAATTCTGGAAAAAGTAGTAGTCTGTAGGCGCAAGGTCTGGTGAGTAGGGCGGATGACGGAGAACTTCCAACCCCAGTTCTTGCAACTTGGAGACCGTCTGCTGTGCAGTATGAGGTCGTGCGTTGTCGTGCAGGAGCAGCGGAGACGAGCGATTGACCAATGCTGGTTGGAAATGTGCCAGCTTCTCCATCATTGTGTTCAGTTCTTCACAGTACACATCTGCAGTAATGCTCACCCCGTTTGGTAAGAAGCTGTGATGAATCACACCGGCGCTAGACCACCAAACAGTGACCATCACTTTTCTAGGGGTAAGTTTTCGTTTAGGGCATTGTTTAGGTGCTGAACTAGGATCCAACCAACTTGCTGAGCGCTTGCGGTTATCAAACAGAATCCATTTTCATCGCAGGTAACAATGCGGTTCAAAATTCCTTCATTTGTGTGTCTGTTGGGAAGTGCAAGGCACGTCTCGACGCGTACTTCGCGCTGGCGATCATTGAGTTCGTGGGGCACCCATTTGTCAAGCTTTTTTACCTTGCCAATTTGACGCAAATGGACCAATATTGTTTTGACGCTAACGTCGAAAGCTGCTGCTAATTCAGCCGTAGATTGTGTATCATCAGCTTCCACAATCGCCTTTAATTCGTCATTGTCGACCAAAGTCTTCGTCATTTTTCAAGTCGAAATTCCCAGAACGGAAGCGAGCAAACCAATAACAGTTGGTGCGTTAGTTTGTAGTGTTAGCTCCGTAAACTTCGTTGATGTTGCGAGCCGCTTGTGCCGCGTTGTTCCCACGACAGTACTCATATTCCATAATTACTCGAAATTTTTAACGTATTTTAATAATTTTTAAAATTGCGCAATAGTCACTACGATCTAACAGAAAATAATGTGCTATAGATTTCAACGTTTCTCTCTCTCCCTCTCTTTGTATATATATCCAGTACATTGAGAATATAGTATGCAGTATACTATGAAACGCATTCTATCTCATTCTCTCACAACCTAAAACCTATACATACATTTATTGCTATCTATTTTTCGTTACACATTTTCGTTTCATAAAAGCTATTTCACACCGTCCGAAAAAACTCGACAATAAAACAAAGTAAACGGATAGATGTATATTAAAATAACGCCGCTAGATTTAGTAACAAGATAAATAGGAGTAAGCTGTTCCAGCGATGATGTTTCATCGGTCCCATTGATATAACCAGACGACACGACGCGACGCCGCGTTTATAAATACATTACCTACGCCAAGAATCGAACTGTTGTGTCTAGGGTAGGGATGGCCATCTAAAATCGATTAATTGAATTCGATTATTTTAAACGATATCATATATCGAATCGATGCAGTGAATCGATCTCTGATACTATAAAATCGTGATTTGATTTTTTATAGTGTGATCAGCAACCGCCCTTGATTTTAAGCCCTCGTCCAGGACAAAGCGCCCTACCTAAACAACTATAAAAAAGTTAGATGTATCCTTACGACCACACGAAAGAAGTTAAAACCTATTTATATACGCACAATGTATATACTTGAAATACTACAACGGTCATATACAAAACATACATATAATATTATTATTGTAATATGTAGTAATAGAAATGAAATTATTGGATTCGATTGTATACGATTCCGTGCGTTACTGATCTGAACGTGACGGTTCACTTTCATTCAGTGTCCGGAAAATACGCAAAATGCATCTAATAAAGTTTAATTTCAATAATCAATCCGTTAGCTAAAGCACTTGTTGTGCAAAACATGCCATGGTAACTCAATAACAACCAGTTTTATAGTGTTAAAATATATAGATATTCCGTTTTAGCCTCGGAGTTAACCGAGGAAATAAAAATATTAGCACATTTAAAAAACTGGGGCAATTACAAAATGCCCTAAGAGATTGAACAATGTTGCGTTATATTCGAATGAATAGATGCGAAACGATTAACTCTCCACTACCGAGAGAGCTTCAAAACAATTAACATCATTCGAACAAGCAAGAGTAGTATCTTAAAAAACTCTATATTATACTAGGCTGTGCCCGCGACTTCGTCCTCGTGGAACCTGATATACAAAAGAGTGATCAATAAAGTCATCTGAATGTATTAAATCCACTTACTTATCTATTTTTCTCTCGTACTTAAGTCGCGTCGTCATTAAAATTACAATAACTTTTTATAGAATGAACCGATTTTAATGAAACAAAGACAAAGAGGTTTTATCCTGAATGCAGTACTTTAGCAGTGATGCTTGTTCAAATGAACAGACAGACAGATATTTCTAAAAACGATTTAAATGTATCTTATTACTTATTCCTAAACACCTGCAATGTTTTTTTTTATAAAAAGTACAGGCACGTTAGATTTTATTATATGTATATAACATATATTTTTTTTAGTTACACAACAATAGATTATTTTATATTATTGGTCGATGACCTTTTTTACATTCGAGCGTAGTAATTACATCTTATTATTTTATTTACATTTTTGCGTGTAGATATGGTTATTTTTATAAAAACAATTAATTAAATAACTTATTTATACTAATTGTTAATATATTATTGAAACCATTATTATTCTGTGACCGTTATTATTATTGACAATATCAATAGTCGGCCGACATTATTGCAACGTGTGAACAACCAAGTATTATGTAATAACCAATAGGTGGGAACGGGAGAGCACTTGACGTGGCTCAAACTTAACATACGAAAAATGGAATATCTACTTAATTGGAAACATAGGAAAATACCCAACAACATAGTAATTAACAATAATTTATAACGAAAATTATTATAAAAAGACACAATTTACTGAAATAAATCACTTAACTGATATACCAATAAAAAGTCTATAAAAACATAGCAGCCATCTCTAGTAACACTGCATAATAATAGCTTCCGGTAAGCCCTGGACAGATCTCGACTGACCTACCTTCCGTATTACAACAATGTTCAAACTCAGTTTCTAAAACATTAACTCTTAAAATAAGAATACTCAGTAATTATTCCTGTTTATTGCTATTAGCAAGTAAGTCGCTTACTTTGTAGTTGTGTAGTTAAAGACATAATTAGCTATATAACTGTAATAAATATTTTATTTTATTGACAGCCATGTGAAGCAAAGAAGTTCTTGAATCTACATTATAATCGCAATATCTTCTGAATTTATGGCAACGTATGGAAATGACATAATTCTGTCAATGTCAAGCGAGACATTTTATTAATCTTTAAAATTGAAGCAACTCTAAGCAGAATGGTGGATTGGCTAGAATTTCTCATGCATTTTTGTGGTGTTAAAAATTATATTCATTGTTATTATTTTTAATTCATTTCATTTATGTAAAATATCCAAAGTTTATAACACAAAATGTCACGAATAATCTCAAATACAGAGTTAAATAAAGCATGTTTTTTAATAACAATAAAATCTACTATCTGAAACATTAAAATCCTAATCATAATTATAACCAATGTATAAGTGTTTTAAAATTAGAATGTTATTTATTACCACATACGACAGATAAAATCAGTAGTGACACTCGCACAAATAGCTATGTCAACGTGATTACGCATCCACGTAACAAATAGAAAGGCGGGAAATGATGCAAGCGATTGAATGAGTGAATGAAAATAGCCAGAAAGTAAAACCGTGCAACTAATTCAAATGAAATTTATTAAAGTTGAAACAGACAGAGTGTGATATTCCGAGAAATCGAGCACTTCACCGTGCGCTTACGTATTTTCATGTCACAAATCAACACGATAAATTGGTTTGTTTAAAATTGAACGCTAACGGAGTCTGTAAAAATCCTCAGTTCCGACGTATCGGCAATATATTTGCGTAATCAAAAATAATTTTCATCCATCGATCGGCGGAGCATAAACGCGGGATGTAATTCCGACTTCATTTTATAAATACTTATAAACTTCCTAGACGCCGAAATAGTCGTTCTGCCGTTCACGATTCACACCTACAGATCTGATGAGCGCTCGGATACGCGTTCGATTCATTCGATCAATGTTACCAGGTTTAAAAAAGTAAATAAATACACAATTCATTTGTTGATACGATTTACGATTGTAAATAATTGTAATATACGTAATCTATTAGTGATGTTTCAACTAAACTCAAGGACAGTGTCTGCGTTAGAGTAGTCTTATGTACTCCGGGAACATTTATATTTTTACAGTTTGTTTTTACAGTGAGATGTTTAAAGGTTAAGTACTAGACGCGGTTCGGTATCAGGAAAAACTTGTTGGAACGACAACAGCGTGCGTTTAGATGAATTGACCAAACAAATAGGTGTTCAATCGTTAGGGTAGTTAGGGATATACTGATAGAGCAGAGTACCACGTTTACAGTACGTTGGAAACGTACGTAAATACAACGCGTTTGCGTAGTTACAAATTTATATAAATAAATTTACAATTTAATACTGTATAGCTAGCGAAGTATCTATTAACCGGCCCACATCCATCCGCTGTCAGTGTTTAACTCGTTCGCGTCAATCTTTTAATCGCTTTAAAATTCGAATTTTGTGTTCCAGTAAATATTTTCGTTTCCACAACGTAACATTTCGGCGTTCTATAAAAGCCTCATTGCGTCGATGATTTCCGTGTACAACTTTTTTAACATGATAAGAACTCAAAGGACCATATTCGCTAACTTGTGATATTGATAGTCCGACACAAAAAAAAATTAAGTCTAAAGTTTTTGGCGGGACCATGTAATGTTATGTAGTGGATTTTATATTTTATTCATAATCTTGTGTTATTTGCCTCTATATTTTGTAATATAGGTGGTGTTTTATGTGATATGTTTTTATTATTATGCACAAGTATAGTGTTTGGGAAATAATATCACGCAGCATGGATTCCGGTTGGCCACAAAAACTCCCTGGAAAATTCTAACAAGAGGGCCACCATCTTGTTAATTCATCGATCGCAAGAAACTTGTACTAATGATTGCTATTTGATTACCTTTACTAATTTGCCAAAAATAAAATAAAATAAATAAATAAGTATATTCTATACATGATTATTATTAATGACCTAACATGTCATATCTTGGTACCGTATAAAAAAATAGGTTTGGTGATTTCGATGTAATAGTTATGGATGTATTTTTGCTTTCCTTTTGCAATCGATGTTTTACTTTTTTTTTTCATTATTTGAACTTATCACAGCGAGTGTGAAGGTCGAATAAGTTAAAATAAATGCTGACATAGTGGCAAATATTACTTTGAATACAAATAAAAAATATATAAGTTGAAGTTGATTTCAGAATTACAATTATTACATGAAATACGTGAAATCAGTTAAGTTATTATTACTCAGTTACATTATACATTTGAAAATATGTTTATTTGATCATTTGTTATGCCAATAAGGCTGGGAGGAGTGGACACAAAAGTCGATTATGTCATGGAATAGGATAAAGAATACTTTTCATCTCAGCAGAGAGACCAACCAACACTTTATACATACATATATTAATATTTAACCTAATTTTCAAGGCTTGACAAATTCAGTAGCACCTTGCTCTGAGGAGGGGAGTCGCTGATTAGCAGCGCAGATAACGCCACCAAGTGTTATTGTATCGAAGCTTGTCAACCTTGCCGGCTTTCTTTTAATAGAACCTTGTTTTGATGTGTTTTAACCTTTAATTATTTATTTTAAAATTAAGATTATTTTTTCCGGGTAATATATATATTTTTATATATCATAGGAGGCAAACGAACAGGTGGGTCACCTGATATTAAGCGATCACCACCGTTGCAACACTAGGAGAGTCGCAAGTGCATTAGCAGCCTGTGCGGGGGGGAGAAAGGGTTGAGGGAGGGGATAGAGGAAGGGAAAGGGAGGTGGTCCTCTGGCGCTCTCACTGACCGAACGAAACGCAACAATACAAGCACTGTTACTTCACGTCGGTTTTCTATGAGAGGGTGGTGAGAGATGAGAGGGCCGACCCATTCATGCTGAAACCAGTAATAGCTTCAGCGTGACTCTACCACCTACAATATATTAAAAGCAAGAATAATAAAGAAACTAATGTTCTCCCTTTTATTCCACCACACACATAGTGGCATATTTCGGAATCAATCAATAAAGCCGAGTAAAGTGTAAATCTAGCTGACAAAGCATGATGCCAAAGGGCAGCAAACACGCAAGGGGTGTCACTGTTCCTTGCCAGATCATGGGAAGATGAGTCGGGGGTTCGTCTCTCCGTTGTAATGGTTCAACCGTCTGAGAGACAGTTACGGTTGTACGAGGCTGTCTCTCTTTGCGTTGGAAAACGCCATCCCGTGTCGTCCCGCTATTGCGGTAGATGGTGCACCCGGGGATTTTAGTAACAGTCTCACACTCTCCCCCCCGGGAGGGTCATGTGTCTATGAGATCTTCCCCACGCTAAAAAAAAGGGGCGTAATTGTTGTGTTACCCGCTTTCAAGGGATTGTTTTAATCCCTTTTTAAAGAACACCGTGTCATAACCTTGAGGTAAACCGTACCAGGTAACCCATTCCATGACGCTAGCGTGAGTATAATGATGGTTCTGGAAAACCTTAGAGTTGTCGCTATTTTGCTAGTTTTTAGAAGGTGAGGTGCTAGTTTGGAACGGCGATGAGGGCACCATATTAAAAAGTTCTTCAAAACATACTGAATTGTACATGCAGTAAAGCACATAAAGAGACCCAATGTCTCTGCGAAATTCGAATATCTCTAGACCCCCTATTAATTCGGAATCGTCGACAATGCTATTAGATTATGTTTGCAGGTAGTCAAAAGGAGAAAACTAGATGGCAGGCGCAACCAGCAAAAACGTGTAAGCAGGTTTAGGTGACAACAGCCACTGTTGATAAATTGCAAATCTCTGGATGATCACCACTGTTATTGGATCTGTAAACAGTGCTTATCACCTGGCACATGCAAATTTACCTAAATGTACTTAAAAAAGTTATTACTCCATACTGCTACATTTTTAACATTTTTCCGTTTTGTTGGGTCATTAAAACTCCAGACTTGTTTTATGTTGATCTTACTTGATATACACACATTGGAATTTACGGAAATTATCTAAACATTTCAAACGCGACATTCTTCTAACTGTTTCAGTATAAAAACGATAAACTTTTAGTTGAAGCAATTTTCTACAAAGTCACATTACGATAATACTGTCAGTATGGCAACATTTCAATAACATTTTTATGCTTCCAGGACATAGAGGTATGGAGATATTCTCACGAGAATTTTAAAATTATAGTTATTAATCGATTATCGAAAATCGTGATGGTCTAGTGGTTTCACCAGTGAAACAAGTTGTCGATAGTTAACAAGAGATGCTAAAAGTTATTAGAAACACGTACATTCCGAAACGTTGTAATTTTTTGTTAAGAGGTTTCGATAGCGGCAATGTTGGGAATTATTAGCCCGTTTTCTTTTTAGGACGACTACCAAAACGTCTTATACAATGCTAAAGTTATAGGCCTCTTGGCGCTGTAGTAGTAACCCTGCGTAGCATAAGGCGTTGTGAGTTTCATCCCCACACATGACTATTAATAGTATGATAAGCATAATTGTCTGCGCCTGTCTATGCCTGCGGGTAAAGTACCTATGTGTATATGAGTTGTTTAGTAGCCATAATATAAACCATTCTAAGATTGGAATAAAACGGTGTCTGAAATTGTAACTACCACTCAAGAAATGACGATGTGTTCTTTCATCAATAACTTACCTTAGCTTAGGCACATTATAGCACTTTAACGATCGTCGATCGACGCAATGCTCTATGAAGCTATCGTGTCTAAAAAAAGTTGTTGGACAGAGTTATTAAATTAAGCAGTAAACAGTTACTAATAACACTAAAACACAGCGATAACACTTTGAATTTTCAGGAAAAAATAATTCAAAATTGTAAATTTTTAAAGAGCCCCGACTCCACGGTAAATGATTACATAAAAATGATAAATAAGTTACCATACTGTTCAGAACTATACATGCCGTTTAGAGCACAAGATTTGAGATTGTAAACGGAATTTTATTAGGTAGTTTGTTAGGTTGTTGAATCGTCGTGCGGTTGAATTATACACTCATGTAAACTATGAATACGCACCGAATCGCGTAAATGCTGGCACAAATTCATTTTACTCAAGAATAGTTTGAAAATCATATTAACATTTACGTAAATTATTATTATAGTTTTTCTATCGTTACTCTAATTGTTCGCTTTTTTATAACCTAAAAGAAACTCGAATATCATAAGCAAGTCTAGATAAGTTTCAGACAGAATTGATTTTCAAAGTTAAATAAAGATAACGAATGGACTTCCTATATTTTATGTCAATGAGAGAACAAGCATTAGGGATGAGAAATGAGACAGAACGGACGCGCTGTTATTTGTGTTTCTTTTGTCTAGTGTGGCCAGTTTTGAAAATTCAAATTTTCCAAATCAGTGTATTAAAAAATATATTAAAAGATATCGGTGAAATTCTTGGAAGCTTTGGTAGCTATGTAGCGTACTCGAAAACTATAGACGTAGGTTCAAATCCTTAAAATAGCCTCAATTTTCGGGGAAACAATATTATGATGAAATAATATGTAGGTGCCGTAATTACCAATGATTGCCTGTTTAACAAACATCATAACAAGAGCCCTCAAGTTAAAAATCCGGTCCTACGCACATATTTATCTGACTCGGCGGCAGCCGTAAATATGAGCCAAGACTATTTCTAGGTTTAGTGTGCTCCGCCTACATCGTAACTTAACATCAAATGACATTGTTGTTAAGAACAAGCCAGTAAGTCAATAAAACATATTTCATTAGCCTGTAAGAGATACACTGCAGGGCCATAAGTCTCTTTCCGAAGGAAGGTATGGGCGTAATCACCACACCAGCCCACGGCGTATTGGCGATTTGAAACTCTGAGAAATCTACAGTTCTATATTTTTCCCACATACAGTAGTACTAGAAGAACATTTCTCAGGTTCAGGTTTCCTCACGATATTTTCCTTCACCATCAGCCGATACTGTTACCAATTTAAATTAGTAAATGTACGCGAATTCCGAAAAATTCGTTGGTACATGCCGGGGTTCGAACCTGCGGGCATCGAAATAATATTCCACCGGTCAAACCACTAGGCCACCACGACTTTTCCCAAAAAAAAAATTTAATGTGATCTAATTTTATATTATATCACTGTTGTATTACTTGCAGTCTCATACAAGAAAAAAGGAACGCACTACTTTTGTATTGCAAAAAGGTTGAAAGTATGAACTTCATCGAATTTAAATTAACAATACATATATTCAGATAGCCTTAAAATGTCGTTCAAGGTACTCTATACTTTGAGAAGTTTTGCATATTTAATGAGATAAACGGAA
Organism: Antheraea pernyi; assembly: GCA_015888305.1. Classification (NCBI taxonomy): domain Eukaryota; kingdom Metazoa; phylum Arthropoda; class Insecta; order Lepidoptera; family Saturniidae; genus Antheraea; species Antheraea pernyi. The sequence continues at coordinate 262,019 of MU159080.1, read as the reverse complement.
TCTCTCTACTGGTACGTATGTGGGGAAGATTGATGATGTGCATCACTTTCTGATGGAGTGTGCCAAAAACTGTAGCAGAAGAGAGTCGTTGTTGAGCTGTATGAGTGTTAGTTATAAAAATAAAAGTATTTATCATAGTCATTTTATACTACACTGGTTTTAAAATTTGACCACAATTCAATCTGATGCTAAATGAGGATGTGTTCTAAGATGTTAAACACGCTAAACCTAGAAGGTGACTGACTCTCAAATGCAGTTACCAGAAGACACACACCAGGTAACTTTGTAGGTGGTAGGGGCACGCTGAAGCTATTACTTGGTTTCAGCATGAATTGGTCGGCTTACCCGGGGTATTACACTCCCATAGAAAACCAACGTGAAGTAACAGTGCTTGCATTGTTGCGTTTCGTTAGGTCAGTGAGAGCGCCGGAGGCTCACCTCCCCTCTCGTCTCCTTCGTCCGTCCCTTTTGCCCCAATCACAGGCTGGCAACGCACTTTCGACTCCTCTGGTGTTGTTGGTGTCTATGAACGGTGGTGATCACTCAACTTGAGTGTAGCAGTTAGCGAGGTGGACTTAGAAAAAGCCCTACCATCATGATGTGGCTTAATCATGATATTTTCCTTCTATGAATGCTTACTTAGTTATACGTATTTGAATCGTGGTTGAACGCGGGTCCAAACACGCTATCAACTTAACCATCATTGTTTTGGTAGGACCCTTTCTGATGGTGCCAGAATGTGGTATAAGCCAGCAGTATTATCAACAGCGCCTCTCCTGATATGAACCTTAAAAAATATGCTTAAACCTTAAATTTTATATACAACAGATACTCTTTCAGGGATTATAACGTATTAGCGATGGCAACACTGATGTTCGAATGAAGACCAAAATTGGCCCTGAAGATTATTATGATTGCCATTTATTGACTCATTCATGGTTCATCTGTAATCTTGTTTTGTTTAATACACTTCTATTGGTTATATTACTTTCACATAAATAATTGTATTGTTTTTCTTAGCAAATTGTTGTATAACGAACTTTAAAAATACTATATAGGAAAACAGCTATTCTGAAATGTAGAATTTACGATACTAAAGGTACATAGTTACGCAAGTTTCAATTAGTAACTTCTGTAATTGTTATTTTCAAGGCCTCATAAATTAATGTAAGTCCCAGATAAGGCCGTGTGTGGAGTATTGCTGCCACCTTTGGGACGGGTCTGCCAAATACCAGTTGGCCTTGCTAGACTCCGTCGATCACAGAGCTCGAAGACTTATCGGTAACGACCCACTGATAACAGCCCGTACAGACGTCCATTCATTCGCGGTTGACATACCCTTCATCCGGACGAAGTGCTTCGCTTCGTCATTTATTATGCGAACCGCGAGGGAGTGGAATGCGCTGCCTGCGTCTGTTTTTCCTGAAGCATATGATGTAGCAATCTTCAAAAGAAGAGTGAATGTGCATTTACTGCGTGAACGCGTTATATCCTGGGCCTCGTCTTCACTTTACATCAGGTGTGACAGAGGCCAAGCGTCGCACAGTTATTTATAAAAAAAAAGCAAAAACTAAATTATTAAAATTATGAAACAAATTCCTCTGCTACGTCTGCCTATCTGTCTGTTCGCGATAAACGCAAAAACTACTGAACGGATTTTCATACGGTTTTCTTCAGTAGATAAAGTTATTCGTAAGGAAGGTTTAGGTATTGTCAAGATTTTCTTTTTATTATCAGGGCGGGAAAACCTCCATCTGACCCATTAGTATATACTAAAGTACGCTCAGAATAACGTGAAATTGCACTCATATATATGCCTATAAGCATCAAACGGAACGGACCAATTCAAACTCGAATGAGTTATTTTGTTACTGTAATACAGTATTTCTGTTACTGTGGGGAAGATTGATGATGTGCATCACTTTCTGATGGAGTGTGCCAAAAACTGTAGCAGAAGAGAGTCGTTGTTGAGCTGTATGAGTGTTAGTTATAAAAATAAAAGTATTTATCATAGTCATTTTATACTATACTGGTTTTAAAATTTGACCACAATTCAATCTGATGCTAAATGACAATGTGTTCTAAGATATTAAACACACTAAACCTAACTACTAACACAAATGCAGTTACCAGAGGACACCAACAGGTAGGTAACTTTGTAGGTGGTAGGGGCACGCTGAAGCTATTACTGGTTTCAGCATGAATGGGACGGCTTACCCGGTGTATTACACTCCCATAGAAAACCAACGTGAAGTAACAGTGCTTGCATTGTTGCGTTTCGTTAGGTCAGTGAGAGCGCCGGAGGCTCACCTCCCCTCTCGTATCTCCCGTCCGTCCCATTTCCCCCAAAACGCAAGCTGGCAACGCACTTTCGACTCCTCTGGTGTTGTTAGTGTCTATGGACGGTGGTGACCACTCAACTTGAGTGTAGCAGTTAGCGAGGTGGACTTAGAAAAAGCCCCACCATCATGATGTGGCTTAATCATGATATTTTCCTTCTATGAATGCTTACTTAGTTATACGTATTTGAATCGTGGTTGAACGCGGGTCCAAACACGCTATCAACTTAACCATCATTGTTTTGGTAGGACCCTTTCTGATGGTGCCAGAATGTGGTATAAGCCAGCAGTATTATCAACAGCGCCTCTCCTGATATGAACCTTAAAAAATATGCTTAAACCTTAAATTTTATATACAACAGATACTCTTTCAGGGATTATAACGTATTAGCGATGGCAACACTGATGTTCGAATGAAGACCAAAATTGGCCCTGAAGATTATTATGATTGCCATTTATTGACTCATTCATGGTTCATCTGTAATCTTGTTTTGTTTAATACACTTCTATTGGTTATATTACTTTCACATAAATAATTGTATTGTTTTTCTTAGCAAATTGTTGTATAACGAACTTTAAAAATACTATATAGGAAAACAGCTATTCTGAAATGTAGAATTTACGATACTAAAGGTACATAGTTACGCAAGTTTCAATTAGTAACTTCTGTAATTGTTATTTTCAAGGCCTCATAAATTAATGTAAGTCCCAGATAAGGCCGTGTGTGGAGTATTGCTGCCACCTTTGGGACGGGTCTGCCAAATACCAGTTGGCCTTGCTAGACTCCGTCGATCACAGAGCTCGAAGACTTATCGGTAACGACCCACTGATAACAGCCAAACTGCAACCACTTGAACATCGACGTGAGTCGCCTGTCTTGTGGTATGTTATCGGCTACACTCTGGGGAATGTGCACAAGATCTGCACCAACTAATACCACCGTCTCCATTTCATCTCAGGACTACCAGACGCCGTACAGAGCTCCATTCATTCGCGGTTGACATACCCTTCATCCGGACGAAGTGCTTCGCTTCGTCATTTATTATGCGAACCGCGAGGGAGTGGAATGCGCTGCCTGCGTCTGTTTTTCCTGAAGCATATGATGTAGCAATCTTCAAAAGAAGAGTGAATGTGCATTTACTGCGTGAACGCGTTATATCCTGGGCCTCGTCTTCACTTTACATCAGGTGTGACAGAGGCCAAGCGTCGCACAGTTATTTATAAAAAAAAAGCAAAAACTAAATTATTAAAATTATGAAACAAATTCCTCTGCTACGTCTGCCTATCTGTCTGTTCGCGATAAACGCAAAAACTACTGAACGGATTTTCATACGGTTTTCTTCAGTAGATAAAGTTATTCGTAAGGAAGGTTTAGGTATTGTCAAGATTTTCTTTTTATTATCAGGGCGGGAAAACCTCCATCTGACCCATTAGTATATACTAAAGTACGCTCAGAATAACGTGAAATTGCACTCATATATATGCCTATAAGCATCAAACGGAACGGACCAATTCAAACTCGAATGAGTTATTTTGTTACTGTAATACAGTATTTCTGTTACAAATTTCACTTTAATAAACTAATATATTATAAAATACATTTCGCTTGTAGCTACGTAATGTAGATGTTAATGCAGACTTTGAAAATAAAATATTTTTTTTTTATTTGTTTAGTATATTTTAACTATACCCATTACAAACAACAATTATATCTTTTTGTATTCAAGTATTCATTATGTTCTTAGACCACTGAAGCTGTCAAGACCCGTCAGGCTAACAGCGTAGTCAGTTCCAAAAAAGTATTCATGATGTATTTAAGAACAAACCTTATCGCTACTATAGAATGTATATACCTAATTAAATCTTCTATACATAACGTATCTGTAATTTTTAGAATTTTGTAAAAAAAATTGTTGCAGGTGTATAGGAATAAGTAATAGAATACATTTCAATCATCTTTAGAAACGTCTGTCCGTCTGGTTGTATATATGTTTGTTTGAACACGCATCACAGTTAAAGTACTGCGGTTACGATAAAAACTCAACAAGAAAATCATAAACATATCCTCGAGTAACATTTAGTCTTGTTTTTTTTTAATCGGTTCACTGTATCAAAAATTATTGTAATTTTAATGACGATATAACTTAAGTACCAAAGAAAAGTAGATAAGATGACTGAATACATTCAGGTGATTTTATTAGTCACCGTTTCTTACATTAGATTCCACGCAGACGGCGATGCTATCACGGCTTGTAGCTAATATAAATGGTTTATACCTATCTAATCTGTATTATCATAACTCAGACAAAAGGTGTTCTTTTACGAACGCCATCTAACGGTAGAAAACTGAACTATAAATATAGTGTGACATTTAGACGTCCCAACACATTCTGGATTGTTCTTTCTTATGTCTGTTAGACAATATTGTGATAAATTATACTAAAACGGAAGGCATAGAAACTTTCTTTATAAAATATACTTAGGTATGCTAATTTTCATGGTAGTGGATCAAACAATGTCGGAGTTTAACGATCTCAGATATATATGTATACATACATCTATTATTATATATTAGGTAGTAATGTTAGGTTTTATAACAAAGTCCCAAAGAATATTAACGAATTGCCGGACTGCAAATTTAAACGCAATGTCAAGCGGGTTTGGTGTGAAAATGCTATTATAGCGTAGATCGATATGTGAACGATGATGATGTCTGGAATTCACACCTCTCTGTGCATCCATTATAAACGATCGTAACGTGTAGTGTATTGTAATATGTTAAAAAGATAAACCCGATAGAGATTCTTGTCGGTTTTTCTTGATGACTGGCTTATTTTCCGAACCCGTGGTAGTTTTGACGTTCATAAACGCCTTATTAGGCCCTAAATTAAATAAAGTAATTTGATTTGTTTATAACAAAGGAGAGAATAAGAAAACCGCAGAGTATGGTCACGTGGAACGGTATAAATTTCTGAACTTACTCGTTCCCGAGCGAGATACAAAACCACCTGTAGAACGTGCACACGCACTCGCCACATTAATTTTAAAAACTGCATACATCCATGATACATTACTTGTATAGAGTCATCAAGACTTATTTATTTTTACAATCTTTTATAACTGGCATTTACATTTATCCAAACATTGCACGCGTCCGCCCATAGCCATACGTCACATCCTGACAGTAACAACATTATTATTATATATATTGAGTCACGATCTTCTAATATACAATATAATTAATAAAGATCAATTCCAATTTAATTATTTAATGAATTTGACTATTATAATATGTGGCAAATCTATCAAATGTCAAGACAAAGTTTTAAAAGTGGGTGTATTGATTTATTAAATATTATTGGTAGCAATGCGTATAAATACGCGAACAGTTATTAATCAGTATAGTAGTCTGATGAAGCTGTGAAGGCCCGTTAGGTTATTGGCGTTAGATAGTACTAAAAAATGGCAGGGGCCTTGTTATATAGGTTCGGATAGCTACATAGGTTCTGTAAGGAGCATTTTTTTTGGTTACCTTTAGCCAGAAGTGAAAGACGTAAAAGACGTGTACGTGTTCGCGAAGTACATATGTTTCACTGATGTATACATTCATAGTTAACTTAGCTAGTGTAGTTATTTTAGTTTGATTTGTATTGTTGTGTTCATTCAAGCCGAGGTCTGACCTATTTGTGCGCCCTTGAGCTGATGCCTTAAGCGCTCACCGAAAAATCCAGGAAAGGTGTGAAAGCGGGTGAAAATGGTCCGTCAGTATAACATTACCTATCTACCAGATTAGTAGAGCGGTTTGATATCGAATTGCAGTCAAGATTGTATTAAATATTACGGTGTTAAATTGGTTAGGTAATTATATAAGCATACTATGAAAATCTGATTATGAATGTTGCCATAAAAGAAATTTCGTAACCAAAACGGTATCGCCTACTAATAGTTCTATACGAGATAATTATTTCACAGATCGTTTTTTTTATTATGGCAACATTGGGCAACTTGTTCGTCTCGTGTCAACACGATAATAAACTTATACTTGATGTCACGACGCACAGTTTTATGTCAATCAACGACACTATGCCATGAATCGATAACGAGAGCCTGATGTTGAGGACTCGCCAGAACCCGGGAAGCGACCGACGATAATGTGGTCATTTGCGCCCAATTAATGGCCAGCGTTGGAAAACGATCTCGTAATGACCATGCTTAAATATTCTCGAAGACGTTTTAATATCTCCATTTGTATATTTTAACACTACGGATGTTTTGAAAGTCGTTTAGTAGAGACCTGAAAAAAAGTATTGAAGTGAAACTTCTTTAGGTGCATGAGAGTAAAATTTTTACAGATGTAACGTCACGCAGGTATGCAACGGAAGTGACGTCATTTGCAGTAAACGCAGATTTTTCATCCATTTTCAAGTCTCGGAAATCTAAAGTTTTGGATTTGTATAAATATAAACAAGACTTATAAATTACTTCGCCAAAAAAGTTTCACTTCTGACATGTGTACTTTGTACGCACGCACTTTAACAGTACAGTTAACTACTGTTAACAACTGTTAACTATAACAGTTAAATCCAAAAGTTCAATTGTTCTAACCTCTTAATATACAATAGCTAATTCCGAAACACGACAAAACATCACTACGGGGCCATTCGAGTATCATGAAAGCGGGGTGGGGGGTCTTTGATTTCCGCATTTCTGACTAACTGTGTCCGCGACTCCGTCCACGTGGAACCTAATTTAGAAAAAACAGTGACTGTTAAATCATCTGAACGTATTGAGTCCACTTACTTATTTACTTTTTTTTGTTAGGCCAAAGTAATTATTCCACGCGGGCAGAAGCTAGTAATTTATATATTTGTATATGTACCATAGCATTTTTAATGAGCAGTAAAGATTAACGGGAGTCAGTTAATATTAATATACGATAAATGATTTTGTTAATAACACTGATAAGTACATATGGGGCATTCTACACCAAACGGGACGAATAATTTTTTTTATGTTCTCAATTTTGTTATACGGTTTAGTGCTCCTCATAATAGGCCTCCTGGTATATTTTGTCATTTTTTAAATACTTGTTTAAAAGGTAGTTTTTTTCTTAGCTTTTGGGCTGTAGCTTTCTGAAATATGGACCAAATTTATCTATTTTTATTTTGTTTCTTTTTACATGGACTTCAAACAAATCAAGAATACTATTTTATATAATATTTTTAATAAAGATTTTTTTAAATAATGAATGTACGCTTCGATTTTTTCTACACATTCCTCAAATTTTAAGCCCTGTCTGGTGATGGGATTTCTCTAACTATTACTTATATACGATTTTTGAAAATTTCAAATCAAAAAGAAGTTTAAGAACTGAAGAGGTTCCATTTTTGTCCACCATACAATAAAATAAAACGCTATTTCCCATATACCAATATAGATCTCACAGGAATTTCAATAAGTTAATAATAATAAGCAAGTGACAGTACAAATGCAGGCACCAGATTAATTAAACGTTAAAACATGAAAATCAAGAGTACTCTATTCAGTTTAGGATCTTAGATGTCACAGAAAGCACTACAGCACCACCTAATGACAAGTTACGGTAAAATAACATAAAATCCTGCTCCATAGAAAAATACTTAAATCTGCCAACTTTCCTGATAATTGGTCAAAGATTGTTACAATTATTCGATACTAGTGGTCGACATTTGACCATAGTTCATTGAATTTTTAAATTTGAATTTTATTCTTTTATCAATGGCATCGACATCACTACAAAGTATAAAACAAAGTCGCTTTCTCTGTCCCTATATCCCTATGTATGCTTAAATCTTTAAAACTACGCAACGGATTTTGATCCGTTTTTTTAAAATAGATAGAGTGATTCAAGAGGAAGGTTTATATGTATTGTTTGGTGGTGGTAGAGCCACGCTGAAACTATTATTGGTTTCAGCATGAATGGGTCGGCTCGCCCGGGGTAGTACCACCCTCTCATAGAAAACCGACGTGAAGTAACAGTGGTTGCATTGTTGCGTTTCGTTCGGTCAGTGAGAGCGCCGGAAACCCATCTCCCCTCCCCTCTCCTCTCTCCTCTCCTTTTCCCTCCCCTAACCCTTCCCTCCGAAAGATGGCAACGCACTTACGACTCCTCTGGGGTTGTTAGTGTGCATGGATGGTGGTGATCACTTAACAGCAGGTGACCCACCTGTTCGTTTGCCACCTATGAAATAAAAAAAAAAAAAATGTATAATAACATCCATTAAATAGTGGAGAAGTACTGTTATTTTTGAGGTTTCTAATGTGATGTCGTAAATAATTATATAACCGATTCGACCGATATAATTATATCGATATAATCAAATATCATTTTTTTATTCAATTCGGTCTATTTAATAATTAAGTTATTTTTCGCTTTTTAATACCTTGTTAGTTTTTCACATAGAAGGCGCGGTTTATTTTTTTTGTAAAAAAATATTTCGCCATTTTTAGTGTTCATAAATATATCTGGTTTGTAATGGGTATAATAAATCGGTTCCAATTTCACGAAAATACGTAGAGATGAAGTAGGTGAAAATCAAATAAACGATATTTCACCCCCTTAGGGGTTGAATATTTTCTTCAAATTTATATGGGATCACTGCTGAATATAACTAATTGAAATTAAAAATAATTTAAATAATTAAAATCGGTTCATAATTTGCGGAGACATCGATTAACATACATTAAAAAAAATACATACAACCAAACGTAGTAACCACCTCCTTTTTCGAAGTCGGTTAAAAATACATACAGTTGAGCATAGCAACCTCCTTTCGCAAACTTTTTTAAAATCCGTTATTGACGGATGTCATAATGTATTTTTTATTTACATGTGTGTATATGTTGTGTAAAATTGAAGCATTAGTGTGAGTAATGCATATTTTAATTAATTTAATATACTTCTAATGCATTTTATATAAAATAAATAACTTTCTGCACTTCTCCTCCACATAAACTTTAACTATGCCAAATTTCACGTTCATCCTTTCGCCCAATTCCGTTAAAAAGGGATACAAAATTTAGGCTTGACGTATTAATATATAGATTTTTCGTTCAGTCAGTCAACGCAACCGAAATACCGGATGATAATAGGCGAAATCTATACATATAGTAAGAATGTATAATAAATCTAACGTGTATGTACTTTTTAGTTTTTTGTAAAAAAAAACTGTTACAAAGCAAGTTTTTAAAAAGTAATAAAATACATCTCAGTCTCTTTTAGAAGTGTCTGTCTGTCTGTATGTTTGTATGAACACGCGTCACTACTAAAGCACTACCTACGTTCACGATAAAACCTCACCAAGGAAATCATAAACATATCCTCCGGTAACATTTAGCCTTGGTTTTGTTAACACCGGTTCAAAGTTATTGTAATTTTAATGACGACGCGACTTAAGTACGAGAGAAAAGTAGATAAGTAAATGGACTTAATACGTTCAGATGATTGTTTTAATCACTGTTTTTTTTTAATAAGGTTAAAGGCGGACGAAGTCGCGGCCACAGCTAGTATAATATAAACATGTACGCTGGTCCGTCCGTACGCATAATTAATAACTGAAAAGAAAACCGCAAACACGATTAGCGTGTGTTTACCCGTAATGAACAATATGCCGGTGTATTGTTAATATAGCGGACCGTTTTACACGCGTTACTGGGTCAACATTGTCCAAACGCCTCAGAACTATGAATGTTTCGCCACTCGAAGCATGTAGATCAAACCACCGGCGGTCTGTCTTGAGTGAATTCAATAACGATATCAAAACAAATACGATGTTAACTCCATGTGTAATGTCTGCTGTTTAATTGTTATATAGTGACTTCAGTATTCAAACAAAATGGTGACTTCTATATTAAAACATTCTAGATTTTTTTATAATATCTCAAAATCAATGTTTATTTTCTATACATTTGTATACAATAACCGAAATAATATGTAAAATATCACCAATATTACACGATATACTCGTAAATAATGCAAGGTTATAAATAAAAAATAAAAGCGAACACATGACAGTCAAAATGGCGCCAAAAATTTCATATTTACTCTTTGCCATTATTAATTCGAAACACTTACTTATAAATTTCGTATCGATACTTGATAGATGTTTGCATACTTAGATTTTATGTTAAAAATGTTGTTTTAGTTATATTATAATTTACTTCCAAACATTGGTCAAGGACAGCCTAATTTGTCTATTCCTACCACGCACCTGTGGGTTTGTTCTAGCACCTACAATTAACCATCAGTTCTATTGCAGTTGTAACTTGTAACATCTTCAAACTTATTGTCATATAACAACTTCATAAGCGCTGATATATATTGTTTCTTTCATAAAAATACATTCTCATTATAATATATTCTCATTACTTCATCATATCTTCGCTTCAGACTAGAGTAAATAAATTGAATAAAAATCAGCAAAGAGTTCTTAAACTAATGCTTTTTTCTCAGTTAGTACCTATCATAATAAACCTCATTCGTGGTCGATTCACTTAAACACAATTGTTTTCTCTAAGTAGGTGATGACAATTTAACGTCCAATTTTATGGAGTTCCAAATTCAAATTACGATTGAAACTGATTGATCAGAAATTTTTACTGGGTTACCTACTTATAATTATTAGACATGCGATAAATTACACTGTAATGTATTTACTTGGTTGAATATTTGGCGAGATCTTGGAATGTCATGTAGTGGTTTTTATATTTTATTAATAAATATGTGTTATTTGGCTCTGTATTTTGTAATATTGGCGATGTTTAACGTAATACAGTTTGGATATTGTGCACAAGTGAATTAGATAGGAAAGAATACTACGGATCATGGATTCTGACATGGCACAAGTTCTCCCTGGATAGTTCTAACAAGAGGGCCACCATCTTATTAGTTAATTGGAATGATCGCAAGAAATTTATAATAAATAAATCATTACCAACTCTGCAATGACAGTAATAATCTACTAGAAGATTATTAAAAAAAAACTTATAAATATTTGTATACTGTGTGTAGTTTTACACGAGTAAATAAAAAACTTCATTAAAATATAATTTCAATTAAAGACTATTAATATTTCTAACTTTAGAATGAAAACTTTAACCTTAAAATAAAGTTATATTAGATCAACAACACTGTCAAAAAACTCCGAGAAAATATATCAATAATAATATAAAAAAATTTGCTTTTTGTCATAAATTTTGTAATCTTATTTAAAATATAACGATTGTTATAAATGGTAATGCCGTTCTGTAAGTTTGACAGTTGCATTGCACAAAAATTAGTCAACAAGTATCAATAACATTTTCGTTATATTATAGCGTGAGGTTTTAATATATATATATGTGTGTGAGTACAATAAAGATGAATTAAAAAAAATTGAAATAATTATAACATTCAAAGCGATTAGAGTTCAGTGGTAACGAGTCGGGAAGTCTCTGCATTTAACGTGCGTTCGTATCTTACAATAATCCTGAGCTTTCGATCAAGTAAATTTATATCGATGTATTAGTAGAGAATTTTCTAGTGTAATTTTTTTTGCAAAATGAAAATGAACCGCCAAATATTTTGGTTATCATATTAAGTCAGTCTTACAATATACGTTACAGTCTTCGAACATATCCAACTATCATTTTCAAATCACTTAACAGTTTTAAATATACTCATGGTAAGGGATTAGCAGACATTCTCGTATCATTCACTAATTATTTTTTACCTGTACGTAACACAGACCTAGGTAAAGGTTCCCGCGGGTTACACGTTAACCTATCCGCCGCCACGCACGTCCGGGACTCCGTTAATTCCTAGCACAATTTAATGCATGCTTTTTATTCTGTCATTAACCTTCGTGGTGCTCCGGATTCAGTTTATTTTTGAAACACGGTTACGCGCGCGTTTCGTTTAACACGCGAAATGAGACGTGAACGTTGCCGCGGCGGGTGTCACACGACGGTTGACTGGGAGTTACGTGGGACACTTTAAAGTTCACAATGTAACTCGTCGGGATCGCATCCAAAACTTGTGTCCCGTGCGTCGCGACCGAGCGGCCATGTGGCGCGCTGTACCGCCCGCGTCCACTGCCTGACTGGCGTGCCGGCCTCGCTGTAAAAGCTCCTTTAACCACGGGCCCGATGTGCATTCTATTTATAAACTTAACTTGGGCGTGAGCGCGGTTGCACCGCCCGCCCTATACTGCCTAACGTTAAAACCATACGCGAAGTTATTAGGTTAGGTAAAGTTGGCGCAACAGATATTTATTAACCTGTCGCAATTATTATTTATTGATCAGTACTGATCCGTCCCGATTTAGTATCGTATGGTTGCAATGTAGAATCGTAAGTGTCCGAGCGATATACACCCATCTACATAACCTCCGAACAATTTTAAAGACCTTTGACAAGTTTGCTTCACACATTAAATCTGTGAGACTTTCTATGATTTATATTATAATGATGAACTATAATATGCAATGTGTATTTACATTAAATGCCCAAAGTAACTAATATATCTAGTTGGATAAGGAATTATATTATATTAATTAAGAGCTCGAAAAGATTCCATTATTTTTTTAATTAAAACGGTTATTGTAAGTTATCCTTATAAGATAGATATAAACCATCGGCAATTTTTGTCAGATCTTTTGTGTACAATTTCGCAATTCATTATTTTGATGTACTCCATAAAGTTTAGCCAGCTTCATCAATATAAACGAGCGAAAAATATTTTTTACCTCTTTACTCAAAATACGTTGAATTTTCTAAACTTTTCATTTATATTTAATACGCATGTATCTATCATATATACTGTAAAGCTTATCGAAAAACATTGTGTGGTTTAAAGTAAGTAACATACAGGCAGACGCGCATTGAGATTTTATTTTATATTATATACTAACTTATTCATGATGGACGGTTGAGAAGTTGAGACATGAAAGCCTAAGAATTCAAGAAACTCACTTTCGTATTCATAACATTACCAAATCTGATGGTTACTTATAAACAAAATAATAATAGTTAAATTAAATGATAATAATAGTTGCTCACTGTATAATCTATACTAAATTTAAAACGATTTTTAATTTGATTAATAAAATAAACGAAAGTAGAATAAAAGTGTGGACCAAGAACCTACAGCAATAAACAAACTCGAAGCAGTCATAGGAAAGTCGGAAGTAAAAATTCAAAACAATGAAATAACTGTGTTCTCTTTTACCTTTTTAAATTAATTACAATAATTACAAGTTATAGTTTGAATTACAATAACATAATTTCATAATTTGTATATAGTTAATTACTATTTATTTGTCTAACGAATTCAATGCCAATGAAGAGTGGACTAAGTAAATATCTATATCATGATACATAAGGGTAGATAGATGCGGAAGCAACACCTCTTATAAAATTTGAAGGGCTCCGACGATATATTATACCTACGTACTATAGTATTTTACGACCACTATGTTATAGATTTGATGAGCTAAGATTAGAAATTTATTTACTGAACTAACACACGAATAGTTGCAGTACAAACTATAAAAATGGCTATAAATATTCCATTCGGCATATTAACAACCGTAAAATGAAACGGATTCATATTTTTATTGATGTTATTTAGCATTAAATCGTTGAAAGCTCTCTGATGAATGCGTATCCGTGGTGCCACTTAACTGCGAACAGACTTGTTTAATACGCTTATATTTCTACTAATACACAATAACTACAACTATATAACATAAAATGCCACAAATATGACACAACACAATATACATGACAGAATAGGATCACGCCAAAGATTCTACATGACTTCTTCTTTATTGTCTTTATTTTAATTTTGGCATCCAATCTTCTAGTAAATCATTATTGTCATTGTCGAATAGGTAAAATGATATTACAAGTTTCTTGCAGACAAGTCAACTAACAAGATGGTGGCCGTCTTGTTAAAACTTTCCAAGGAGTTTTTGTCGAAAGTCAGAATCCATGCTCCGTGGTGTAGGAGCTTCGAGCTCACTACTATAAGAGTCTAAACTGACTAGGACAGTGTAATAATAATAAAGACTCGAGTGCTTAAACAACCTGCACGCGGTGTGACACCAGACGTAACATCGTTATCACTGAATGGTCATGCATTGGAAGAAGTAAAATCTTTTCGGTGTCTCGGTAGTTTTATTCGTAGTGATAACCGTCTGGAAACCGAAATTTCCTCACGCCTTGCCAAGACTGCGACATCTTTCGGGAAATTACGTAAAAGAGTTTGGGACTCGCACGATTTACGATTGCACACTAAGATCGCTGTGTATAAAGCAATAATTTTACCTATCCTGTTGTATGCCACTGAGACCTGGACTCTTTATAAGGGTGATATATAACGCCTTGACTCTTTTCATATGAGGTGCTTAAGATCAATACTTCGTATAAGATGGCAGGATCGAGTTCCAAATTCTGAAGTATTAAGAAAAACGGAGCCTTGTGGCATTGAATCGCTGCTTATTAAGGGGCAACTAAGATGGTGCGGACATCTTGTGCGTATGGATGACTCAAGGCTGCCTAAAGCCGTCTTCTACTCACAGCTGAAAGAAGGAAATCGCACTCCTGGAGGTCAGCTATTGCGTTACAAAGATGTCCTAAAGCGCCATCTAACGGCATGTAATATTCCATGTGAGGGTTGGGAAGCTCTGTTCATAAGGCAGTTACAAATTTTGAAAAGAAACGATTACAAGATCTCAACGCGAAACGCCTTATAACTAAGACCCGTTCGAAGCCTTCCTACACCTATACATACAATACTGATGGTCTATTGTACTGTGCGCCATGTAAAAAGATCTTTAAAACAAAGTTTGGTTTCGCGAGTAATATACGGGCTCATAATCGAAAGAAGTAAGGTTCGCCACGACACGTCTCGTCGCAGTCTTCTCACACTCCTGTTATATGACAGGTGTGGTGGTAACCGTGCCAGGGTATGACCCTCTAACGGTGGCTATTGTTTCGGCACCCTCTCTGGGGGGTGCGTCTAGTGGCGGAGGCTTGATAGCTTCCTTATAGATTTTCGGGGCGCGTCTCTATTACTCACTCTCGGAACTGTGAGTGAGTGTGCGTGCGTGTAGTTTAATTAGCTTTCTTCGAGCAGGGACTTCTGAGTTGTCGATATCGGGCGGTCTTGTGTGAAGCGGCGCTATGTTCTGGAGGTGAACATGCGCCGACTTATCCGCTCTCCGAAACATGTTCGTGGCGAGGCTGCTTATAAAATTGTCTAGGCTCTCTACTCTCAGATCGCGAGCGATCGTCGCGTTCTTCACGTAACGCGGAGCCCCGACGATCGTTCTTAGCGTCTGGCTTTCTTGGATTCGTAATCTGCGTTTACAAGTCTCTGATACGCAACCGAACCAAGCCGGGGCTGCGTACGTGAGACGTGATCTCACGTACGTCTTATAGAGGCCTAGCTTCGTGCGGTATGGAAGTTTGGAGCAGAATACCGGGCACAGCACTCTCCTCGCCACTTTCGCCTGCGTGATGATGTCTTCGATATGTTTCTTAAACGACAGTCCCCTGTCTAAGGTGACCCCGAGGTATTTGACCTCGTTCCTCCACTGCAGGGTCTCTCCTTGGAGCGTCAGGGGTGGTGTGGGGGTTATCGTGTAACCTAATTGGAAGGCTTGCGTCTTCCTAGTATTGACGGTCAGCCGCCATCTGTCCAGCCACTTAGGAAGTGCGTTCAGCGTGGGCTGTAGTAGTGCAGCGGACCTCTTCCTATTTATGGACGTTGCGTAGTACGCGGTGTCGTCGGCAAAAAGCGCTAACTTAGCCTTGCCGACCACCGGGACGTCGTTTGTATATAGCGCATACAGAAGCGGCGAGAGGCAGCTGCCCTGTGGCACGCCTGCTCGTACCTCTACCTCCCGAGACATCTTGCTTTCCACCTTTACTGTTATCTTTCGGCCTTCCAGAAATGACTTAATAAGCCTCTGTAGAGGGGCGGGGGTGGTAGTTGCTGTCGCCAGCTTGAAGAGTAGTCCTTCGTGCCACACCCTGTCGAAAGCTTTCTCTATATCGAGGAGCACGATGGCGGCGTGCTCTTTTTTATTGTGCGTTTCGACAAGGGTGTGGATCACCCTCGCAAGTTGCAGGGTGGTTGAATGGCCTTCTCTGAAGCCATACTGCTCCCTCCGTAGTTCAATGTGGGTCTTCAGCATGCTCAGTACAACTCTCTCGAATATTTTCGAGAGAGTGCTGAGCAGCGTAATTGGTCTGTAGCTTTCTGCGAGTTTTAGGTTCTTGTCTCTCTTGGGTATCATCACGACTACTCCTTGTTTCCACTGTTTAGGGAAGTGGCCGGTGCGGAAGATGCCATTGTACAATCGCGTCAGCGCCGCGACGGTCTTAAACGGCGCGTGACGTAGCATCGAGTTTGTTACTCCGTCGATTCCAGGAGCTTTCTTAGGTTTGAGTTTTTTGATTTCGCGCTGCACTGTACGCGGAGACACGAAGGGGATGTCTCTGCCTAGATCTACCGTGTCGGTTCTTATGGTGTCCAGGTGTTGAATGACTTCGTTGTGATGGTTCATATCGGTAATCTGGTTCGGGGCGAACTGTTGCCACAGATGTGTGGCGAATATTTCCGCCCTATCCTCAGCTACAAACCTCGGGAGACCGTCTGCTCCCAGAAGTGGGTGAGGTTTTCTGGGAGCCGAAGACAGGTTCCGACATAGCCGGTGCACCGAAGGGATGTGATCTCCTATGCTCTCGACATGTGCGTCCCATGCTTCGGCCGCGTGGTTGTCTAATGCGAGCTTAACGCGCGTCACCATCGAGTTGAGTTGTGATTTCAAGCTCGGGCAACGGGTATTCTGCCATTGTATCCGGAGTTGTCGTTTCTGGTCAATAAGATCTCTTATTTTTCGAGGTAGAGACGATCGCCATCTGTCGGCTTGTTTGGCGCTTGAGGACACTTCCACGGCGCTGTGGATGCACCGTGTAATGTCCTCCGTCAGAGCCTCGACGTCCTCAATTGTTATCATTTTCCTAGTGGGTGTGCTAGCCTCTAGTTCTTTCCTGAACATCTCCCAGCATATCTCCATGCGTGGGGGGGGAGGGTTGATTCGTACCGGAGCTGCGTGGATCTCTAGTAGAACCGGCCTATGATCCGACGGCAGGTCCGGCAGTACGGTTTGCTCTGGTGGAACGATTAGTCCTTTAAACAAGCATATGTCAAGGACATCCTGCGTTCCTCGCCAGTTGTGATGTGTAGGCATGTCCGGTCCGATGACGTCATAGTCGTTGTCTTCGGCGTGTTTTAAAATTCGAGCACCGAGTGCCGTGTTTCTGGAGGAATTCCATGAGCGGTGTTTAATATTTAGGTCGCCCGCTACGACTGTCGGATCCTGTGTCTGCACCAACAGGGCTTCCAAGTCAGCTCTCAAGGTGTCAGCGTTCGCGCCGGGTGGTCTGTAGGCGGCGAAAAATCTGGTTCTACGTCCCGCGATGCAAACCAGTACTCCCAATGCGTAGAGCGACTGGTACTCAGTATGAGGGATCGGTTGATGCACTATATTATTTTTGATAAGTACTGCCAGCCCCCTATAGGCAGTGCCCGCGGTGCTCACTTCGTCTTTCCTGTATATGTTATACCGGGGTATCTTGTAGTTTTCTTTGGTGTTAAGAAACGTCTCAGAAATTAACATGATATCGATCTTGTGTTCTCTAAGAAAATGTATTAGTAACTTTTTCTTAGAGCGAAGTGATTGAGCGTTCCAATGCGCAACTCTAAGGGTTTGATTATCCATTAGAATGCCTTGTCGCTTGAGTCTTCTGTGTGTTACCTTTTCCTTCGTTGGCGATGAACTTCAGGAATTTTTCTACGAGGCCCTTCATTTGACCGAAGTCCGCCTCGTTCGTTTTCGATTTTTTCGCGGTTTTCTTTTTCTTCTGTTTGGCGGGGCCCGCCCTACCCTCGCGTAACGTCGGGTTGTTTGCCGGCGCCATCAATGACGTCGGTGCCGCCTCGGTCACGACGTTCTGTTGGGGGAGCGTTTGCCCCTTTCGTCCTGTGGCTGCCACTGTTCCGGCTCGCCTGTTCCTCGCCTCTCTTTTTCTCACGGGGCACTGCGAGTGGTTGGCCGGGTGTGGCCCCCCACAGTTTGCGCATGTGGCTGGGATGTCTCTCGGACGGTCGCAGTTAGCTGCGAAGTGTGGCCCGCCGCATCTGACACATGCCTGTTGCCTGTGGCAGTGGTGCGAGCTATGACGAAACTTCTGGCACTTGTGGCACTGAGCGGGGCCAGTCTTCCCCCGCCAGGCCTCAATCTTTATACCGGGCATCGTTAAAAGTTCGTTCACTTGGTAAATATTCGGTATTAGGTTTTCAGTTCTCTTCATGGCTGCGTAAAATATGCTACCGGGGCGATCGCCGCGCGCCCGGATGTTACGCACCACTTCAGGTTGGAACCCTTGACGTTCGAGCTCTTCATGGATATCTTCTGCCTTGGTCGATGTAGGTAAGCCCCTAATCGCTACTTTCAGGCATTCTTCATTGGGCAGCGAATAAGAGAACCATGATATGTTCTCGGTTTGCTCTAATTTGGTTAGGTAGCTCTGTACCGCACGGTATTCTTGTTGGTCGAGTGGTAGAAAGCGCACCCCTGCACCAAAGGGGCGCGCGTTCGGTGTTCTTCCAAATTCGCGTTTAATTGCGTCGAAATGTCTGTGCCAATCGGGTAGTGATTCCACGATTAGCGGTGGATATTTCCTTGTTGTTGATTTTTGGGGTTCCGTAGCGCTATTTTGCGTGGAATCACTAGGAGCTATACCGCCCGAGGTGGTCTTACTCGTCGCGACGGCGCCTTGTGATTGGCTAGAGGAGGGTGGCTCTCGGCTTTGTTGCACCTTTTTGGGCGCAGATGTCACCACTGAGTAGGTGTTAGACCGGCTATACCGTGACGGAGACCGGCTATACCGTGACGGGGACCAGTCGTCGGTACGTACGCTAGCGCCACTGTTTGCAGTGGCCGCCGTCTCTTGGGTAGGTGCCGGGTTCTGTATGGCGGGTTTCATGGTCAATGTCAGCTGAGATTTCAAGGGCACACCTGTTGCTGGTTGTTTACCTGCAACAGGTGTCCTTATCGGGGTCGTTGACTTCTCCGGAATTGACGTTCTATGTGGTTTTTGTGGGGGCGCTCTGCTAGTACTTTTCGTACTGGTTTGCCTTTGCGGCAGGGGCGCAGGAGTTGTGTTTGTGCTTTTTGGGCTTTCGTGAGGGAGTGAGTATTCAAGATTAATTTGACAAAGTCGTTTAACTTCCTGACTCACTTCGTCGTCCTCTCTGACCCTCCTGGCGGCTCTTCCTAGAGGACTTGTGGAGTAGTTTTTGCGTGGGATTTCTGGAGGGTTTAGTATTCCCTTCGACGCTCGTTCGAGGGCTTTTTGGTCCTCAGGTAGCATGGCTTTCTTGTCCATGATCGCTTCTTGCACCCTTAAGGCCAGGGCGCACCAGCGACTCATTGTTTCTGATAAGAGATTTTTCTCTATCAGCTGCGCAACGATGATGAGATCTTTCTCATATGCGTTGAGGGCTAGGGTCGCTTGCGTGGCGCTCGGCACGCGGGCGACCGATTGACTCGTCGCTTGAGTTACGCGCATTGGCGTTTGCTCGGCTTCCGGTGAGGCCGGTTGTGGTCGGTGTTCCACACAAGGTGGTCCGGTAGGGATAGCAGGGGTCTTCGATCGTGGGAGTTCGGTGTCAGTTTTCGTTGCCTTGGTTGTCGTTTGGCCCTTAGAAGGGCCTTTTTGCTGCGTGCCACTAGTGCTAGGTTGCATAGTGACACGGAGAATTCTCACTTATACGCCGCGGTACAGCCCTGAGTGGCGCACGAGGCGCATCACCCGGCATTCACGTTAAGGGAATTCGTGTGATGTCGGCAGTTGCAATGATAGTTTGCAAATGTCGCAATCAGAGAGCGCGTTATGGACTCGTGTACTCGCGTCGGCGGCGTAGACGGTCCCACGACACGTCAAGGAGGCTCACAATAATAATACTCGGAGTGCGTAAAATAGACTGTTTATTCATATCTCCATATATGGTATTTATAGACACGCGATCGTTCAGCTGTCAAAGTGACACGTTTAGTTTTTGGTGGGATATTGGAATGTCATGTAGTGGATTTTATATTTTATTCACAATCTTATATTATTTGGCTCTATATTTTGTAATATTGGTGATGTTTAATAAAATCCACTACATGACATTCCAATATCCCACCAAAAACTAAACGTGTCACTTTGACAGCTGCGGTTTACGTTCTTGACAAGCGTCAAATAAAATGGCTACCGAATGACACTGGAAAAATTATACCGGGCAAAAATTTAAAAGAAAATAGAGTTAAACGAACTGTAATAACGTGATTTGTTGAAACAACATTGCGAGGAATTCGATTCTGTTTACAATATTTCACACATGTGATGTCTGTCTATGATTCTATAGACATACGGTTACATAACATGGAAACTCTTTGGTGTTATACAAGGAATCCAATTTCTTTAAAATGTTTTTATTAGAAAAAAGTGCAACTATTTGATGAGCATCACATAAAAATAATTGTAATAAACCATAATTTAGCTCTTTATATTACATATAGCTATGGTTATTTTAAGTATTTTTTTTATGTTTATGACTTTTCAGCGCAGAATAAGTGATGCACACTTGTATTTTAGCCGGGAAATTTGAGACCTGGCTCATGAAAACCAGCATTGTTTTTCAGACAACAGTACGCTGGCGCCAGGTCTCTTGTCATAGAATTACATTTTAAGTTTAAAGGTTTTTTGTACATTTTTATTTCTATGCCAATAAAAAAAAATTATTCCAAATATTTATAAGAGACGCCGTATTATTATTTCAAGGGCATATGCTACTCTGAAATGAAACTTCATATGGGAGGGCTTTGCAAATCGGCAAACATTTTGTTTAACGAAAAATAGTAGGGGTAGACACTGTGTAGGATAGTGTTGAAAGCGCCGGTTGTCGTCCGATCACCGAAGTTAAGCAATATCGGGCGCTGTATTTAGATGGGTGATCGTCTAAGAACACCGTGTAACGTTCGGTTGTTGTTGTATTTTTTAGATTTTTTTAGTGGTAGAGCTACGCTGAAGCTATTACTGGTTTCAGCATGAATGGGTCGGCTCGCCCGGGGTAGTAACACCATCTCATAGAAAACCACGTGAAGTTACAGTGCTTGCATTGTTGCGTTTCGTTTGGTTAGTAAGAGCGCCGGAGGCCCACCTCCCCTCCCCTCCTCTCTCCTCTCGTCTCTACCCTCCCTCCCTTTCCCCAAACACAGGCTGACAACGCACTTTCGACTCCACTGGTGTTAGTAGTGTCTATGGACGGTGGTGATCATTTAACATCAGGTGACCCAACTGTACGTTTGTCTGCTATGACATAAAAATATATACATATATATATTCCCCTGTAATACAAAATTTTCACTTCTAATGTGTGTCCTTAAGACAGCCTCTGTTTTTTAAGGTCTGGTTGGTATTTCATCGATCACGATAAGCATAGTCTACCTGTTACAGAGTGTAAATAAAACGATGCCGGGAATGTGTCGCTAGCGCCATTAACTACTAGAGATGTGTAGACTATAAGGGTAAGTTCCGCTAAGCATGTCGCGTTACGATTTAATTTTTAAGAATTTTGTATATTTCATAATTATTGGTCTCTACATCAAGTAAAATTTTTTAGTGTAATTATTGTAACTTTGCACACATCACTATGTATCGTCAAAATTTACGTTACTAAACAAGTTATAGGCAATGTTATCTCTCTATTCGTAATTTAGTTTATATAAATGTAGCTATATTTACATAATAAACTCAGTTTTAATAACATCCGCTGTTCTAATTTTGTTTTACGCTAGCTAGTACCTGCGGTTCTGATTCTGTTATTACTTATTCCTTCAGTTCCGTGAGCAATAAAATGTTTTAATTAAGTGTATCATAATGTCCAGTTTTGTCTGTATAAATATTCCGGCGTTGAAATATATACTATACTAACTACCCATCCCGGCTTTGTACGCGTGTAGTAATGAAGATTTTTTTTATTTTTAGGGGCTTTTATTGCACCTAACATACCAGCACCATTGTTACGCAATGTTCCTAGCTGCATCAGGAGACTCTCTGATTACCAAATTACCAAATCATGCAGCATCTTATATTCATTCAAATAAGATTCAACCAAGATACTGTGACAGATACCAATGTTCAGACAACTTCATCTCGTACTACTCATCAACGACTCTCTTTCGAGTTGGCACACTCCATCGTGAAGTGTTGCACATCCTCGATTTTTCTAGATACATCGCAGTTGGGCGATTCTGCTTTCCTCATTATTAAGTATGGCAAACTTCCCGACGAATAGTGCCCTGAACGTAGTCTTAAAGCTACCTTAACCGAATATGAAACCAAATATTGCCAAATAAAACCGTGTACCAGTACTGCCGTACTAGATAATAATGAAACCATAAAAGTTATTATCAACACGAAATTCTAGTTACTAATATAGATTTATATAATTATATAACATTGTGCCTATTAAAGAAAAAGATGAAAATATAAAAACATAATTAGCCGTATCTATATTTCTATGAGAGGGTAGTACTACCCCGGGCGACCCATTCATGCTGAAACCAGTAATAGCTTCAGCGTGGCTCTACCACCTACAATGGTAAATGGTAAATTTTCATTTTGTAATTACTAAGAACCTAGACCTACTCAGGGCAGTCAAACCAAGAGAAGGCACATATTTTGAAATCAGCAAGAGATTAGAAACTTGATGGACTTTATATTTTCAAAGATAGAAAATAATTAGTTATTAGTGAAATCCCATTACCAGACGGGGCTTAAAAGTTGAGGAGTGGATAGAATAGATAGGAAGCTTAAATTAAATAAAACAAAAAAATCGAAGGATACATTTATTTTTGAAAACTCGACTTAAAGTTTATACTTCAACAATCCTTATAATAAAGTTTGAAATATCTTTGACTAATTTTCAACAATCATTTAAACAAAAACATCAAAAAGAAGAGATCAGTTTTGGATCATTTTTAAGACTACAGAAATGCTCTTAAAAGACAATTGTAAGTACGACGCGCACACCACTAAAAGTAACATGTAACGTGTACAATAGATATATAAATAAACCAGCGTGCCAAATGAGATTTGCCATCAGCTACATATTTGGAACCTTCACCCAACTTATAACTACCTCAGTGCTGACTTATACTGTATAAAGAACTAATGAAACAATAACTTAAAATATTATTATAAAGATTTACATTTAATATACTTTGCCATTATTATAATTAAGATTTAGTGACTGTAAAAAAATAAACGCTTGTCTGTTCTGAAAGAAATTGTATTATGGAACTCTTTACGTAATACGTTTATAGTTTAAGATCTTATTAGGAAGACCTCTATATCATATATATTATTAATAATTATAATGTCGAATTGTAAACAATAAGCTGATAATTATTTCTCTATTGCATGCAGACAAAGTTGCGGGTGATAGCTAGTCTAAAATAGAATTGCCTCAATTACTTTTTATAAGGTTCGCTATCTATCAGTGAAAGTCTCGTGAAAACCGGTCTAACCGTTTTGGAGACAACACAGCGAGCGAAGCCACGGTTAACAGCTAGTATAAACTAAAAGTGCTTGAATTACTTTTTATAAGGTCAGATATCTCAATGAATTATATCCAACATAATGATCATAGAACTAATTAAATTAATGATTAGAGACGGTTTCGTATCTTTGGTCCATAGACCACAAATTAAAAGAAAACAAATTCAATGAAAGTTTCGTGAAGACCGGCTTAATCGTTTTGAAGATGATACTGCGGGCGAAGCCACGGTTAAAAGTTAGTCTAAATTAAAATAGACTAAATTACTTACTATGATATCCGCTATCTGCTAGTGAAAGTTTCGTAAAAATCGGTCTAACCATTTTGGAGATAGCATTGCAGACGAAGCCGCTGTTAATAGGTAGTTTAATTTAGAGTACCTATTTAAAAAACAATTGCATTTTTCTCATAAGTAATGTGTATACTTTCGTACCTAATCAGTAAAAAATAATTATTTTGATATTACATAAATACACTTCATTTTTATTATATATATAGAATAGATAACTATGTTGCATGTTAAAAAAATATAATAAACGCTATCAATGGTATTTGCTACAATAAAATACGTAATAAGCATTCTCTATCAAATTCTACAGTGTGAAGGTATTTGTTTGTCACTATCTAACTGGGAGACGTCATATAAGATTCACTAATTTATTGTGATGTTCTCTCCTTCCTTGACGTGTATCTTATAAGAAACATAATAAAAAACTATATTCATTGTCAACTGTTCAACTCATTTTATTAATCTACGTAAAATAAGCTACTGCCCGCAATTTCCATAGACTTAATGTCAGTATAAAAGTGAGTAAAACAATAAAATATAATGTATTTCAAGTCATATAAGGACAGTGTAGCTTCTCATTAGGGAGTTTTTGGCGGGATCTTGAAATTTCATCTAGTGGAATATATGTTTTATTCATAATGTTATTTGACTTTATATTTTGGAATACTGGTAATGTTTTACTTAAAATAGTTTGGTTATTGTGCACAAATGCATTGGATGGAAAATAATTCCACGGAGCATGGATTCTGACTTACCGCTAAAACTCCCTGGTAAGGTCTAAAAAGACCATCTTGTTAGTTCATTGAAATTATTCCAAGAAACTTGTAATTTTATTACGTACTCGACAATGGTAGTAATAATCTACTAGAAAATTGGTTACCAAAAAAAGGTACGCATCACATATCGATGGAAAATGTCCTGAACAAATCAAATTCGTGAGGAACTTTGTATGTAGTTAAAAATGTAACGACCTCTAGGTGTATAACACGATTGTTCCTTTTTTATATGTATAAAACAATTTGTTTGTATCCAACATAATGATCATAGAACTAATTAAATTAATGATTAGAGACGGTTTCGTATCTATGGTCCATAGACCACAAATTAAAAGTAAACAAAATATTTTATTCACTTTCGATTCGCTCGACGCCATCAGTGCTAGAATTTTTGATTGAAGTATCTATTCTAGTTAATCACTTATAATTCAATGGTTAATCGCAACATTTTTAATATATTTCTAGAAAAATTCTTTTTCTTTTTCTAGTGCCGTGACGGCCTATATAGAAAATGTGTGTGTCATAAAATCAATTGCGATTACAACTTACAATTACTTACACTTACAATATTGCGAAACGGTCGCAAGACACGAACTTAGAGCGACAGATTATACGCCCATTGGTTATTACCAGTTCCAATTGTATTTCACACCTACTGTTTCCCATTGTGAATCCAAACTATCCAGGGACCTACTATTATTGCTTCGTATTATTATAGGTTAGCGCGTAATATTAATCTCAGTACAAATACTTTTTGACGATAGAACGGTCATCTGCGCCGACATATATAATATATATACATATGTTATTATATCAACTTTATTACACTTGTAATTTTGTTCAACCCAATGTTAGTACAACACAAAACAGAACAGAAGTGAAATTTAGTATTCTGATAATTTTTTAAGAGAATCAGATGAATACACTATGGAGGTGGTATACATTAGTTTTTGACATTATTTTAATATTTATTAACAACGTTTAAATACATAACACAGAATAATTTTTACAAGCGTGCGACAGTCACTACGATCCTACATAAAACATTTCTATCTATCTCTCTCCTTCTCTTTGTATATGTTTCAATGATAGGGAAACTATATAGAAATGCATTCTATATCAGTCTCTAATAGCCTAAAACCTATATATTCTTTTATAACAATTACTTTTTATAAGGTCAGATATCTCAATGAATTCAATGAAAGTTTCGTGAAGACCGGCTTAATCGTTTTGAAGATGATACTGCGGGCGAAGCCACGGTTAAAAGTTAGTCTAAATTAAAATAGACTAAATTACTTACTATGATATCCGCTATCTGCTAGTGAAAGTTTCGTAAAAATCGGTCTAACCATTTTGGAGATAGCATTGCAGACGAAGCCGCTGTTAATAGGTAGTTTAATTTAGAGTACCTATTTAAAAAACAATTGCATTTTTCTCATAAGTAATGTGTATACTTTCGTACCTAATCAGTAAAAAATAATTATTTTGATATTACATAAATACACTTCATTTTTATTATATATATAGAATAGATAACTATGTTGCATGTTAAAAAAATATAATAAACGCTATCAATGGTATTTGCTACAATAAAATACGTAATAAGCATTCTCTATCAAATTCTACAGTGTGAAGGTATTTGTTTGTCACTATCTAACTGGGAGACGTCATATAAGATTCACTAATTTATTGTGATGTTCTCTCCTTCCTTGACGTGTATCTTATAAGAAACATAATAAAAAACTATATTCATTGTCAACTGTTCAACTCATTTTATTAATCTACGTAAAATAAGCTACTGCCCGCAATTTCCATAGACTTAATGTCAGTATAAAAGTGAGTAAAACAATAAAATATAATGTATTTCAAGTCATATAAGGACAGTGTAGCTTCTCATTAGGGAGTTTTTGGCGGGATCTTGAAATTTCATCTAGTGGAATATATGTTTTATTCATAATGTTATTTGACTTTATATTTTGGAATACTGGTAATGTTTTACTTAAAATAGTTTGGTTATTGTGCACAAATGCATTGGATGGAAAATAATTCCACGGAGCATGGATTCTGACTTACCGCTAAAACTCCCTGGTAAGGTCTAAAAAGACCATCTTGTTAGTTCATTGAAATTATTCCAAGAAACTTGTAATTTTATTACGTACTCGACAATGGTAGTAATAATCTACTAGAAAATTGGTTACCAAAAAAAGGTACGCATCACATATCGATGGAAAATGTCCTGAACAAATCAAATTCGTGAGGAACTTTGTATGTAGTTAAAAATGTAACGACCTCTAGGTGTATAACACGATTGTTCCTTTTTTATATGTATAAAACAATTTGTTTGTATCCAACATAATGATCATAGAACTAATTAAATTAATGATTAGAGACGGTTTCGTATCTATGGTCCATAGACCACAAATTAAAAGTAAACAAAATATTTTATTCACTTTCGATTCGCTCGACGCCATCAGTGCTAGAATTTTTGATTGAAGTATCTATTCTAGTTAATCACTTATAATTCAATGGTTAATCGCAACATTTTTAATATATTTCTAGAAAAATTCTTTTTCTTTTTCTAGTGCCGTGACGGCCTATATAGAAAATGTGTGTGTCATAAAATCAATTGCGATTACAACTTACAATTACTTACACTTACAATATTGCGAAACGGTCGCAAGACACGAACTTAGAGCGACAGATTATACGCCCATTGGTTATTACCAGTTCCAATTGTATTTCACACCCACTGTTTCCCATTGTGAATCCAAACTATCCAGGGACCTACTATTATTGCTTCGTATTATTATAGGTTAGCGCGTAATATTAATCTCAGTACAAATACTTTTTGACGATAGAACGGTCATCTGCGCCGACATATATAATATATATACATATGTTATTATATCAACTTTATTACACTTGTAATTTTGTTCAACCCAATGTTAGTACAACACAAAACAGAACAGAAGTGAAATTTAGTATTCTGATAATTTTTTAAGAGAATCAGATGAATACACTATGGAGGTGGTATACATTAGTTTTTGACATTATTTTAATATTTATTAACAACGTTTAAATACATAACACAGAATAATTTTTACAAGCGTGCGACAGTCACTACGATCCTACATAAAACATTTCTATCTATCTCTCTCCTTCTCTTTGTATATGTTTCAATGATAGGGAAACTATATAGAAATGCATTCTATATCAGTCTCTAATAGCCTAAAACCTATATATTCTTTTATAACTATCTCTTTTTCGTTACACATTTTCGTTTTATAGAATTCAATACACACCTTTCCACGAGAAGTTTCACCTCAAAATTACATGTTAGAATGATTTTAAGACGACACTAAATGAAGTAAAAAGATAATTTTGTGAAAGATTTCATAAATGAAGAACATTGATGTACATATTTCCCTTAAAATATCTACTAGATCTCCATTCGCTAAATATTATATTCGAGTGCTATTGCGGGAACGCACATGTGCGACATGAAATACTAAAACGACCGGCGACATCGAAACACGTTAACACATTTACAGATTTGACACGTTAAAATTTAACTGGTATTATGTGTATACATTAGATATGCTATTTGACTGTATACGAAAGCTTTGGTTGCATTGCGAGCGAGATGGTTCGCCGCCATATTTTTTTAGTATACTTTGACTTTGAAGATATGCACAGACTTACAGATTGTAATATACCTTGGTCTTGCATTGGATTGGATTGGTCTTATAAAGGAATAGTAGAAAGTATTACGAATTAGGATTTATGAATAAAATATCGGAAACAATAAAAATATCTCTTTGATTTTTTTTGATAAGGAGATACACAGCAGCTACTAAACAAAAAAAAAATTATTGACCAAGAAGACAGCAAGAGGCACTGAACTGATCATTGCCAATTTATACATTAATTTTAAAAAAGTACGCTCGTAAGTAGTTTTTGGAACATCGTATCGATAACAGTCTTAAACCAATTAGGCACGAGAAATGTTATTTGTTCAAAACTTATCCAAAAACTGTATCTTAGCGAGTGAAGTCAAATGGAACAGTTAGTCTAGGTCAGAATAGAATAAGCAATAAACACGGAAGCCGTTACGTCAACATAATCCTTTAGTTTCATCGCTTATTTATTGGCCATTTGTAGTGCGAACGTTTTGAATTGGTCACTACATAAAAATTCAACACACTATTATTACATTTACATTGCATTTTATCATATCAAAACTAAATAACTTTACATCTATTCACGGATTTTAATATACTAGTGGGCGCTCATTGGTCGACATTCGACCATAGTTCATTGATTTTTTAAAGTTTGAACTTTATTAGGGTTATTTTGTCAACTTACTTCTATAATCAAAGGTTTTTATCATGGTTACTCAGTTATTATAATAATAGTTGTATGTTATAATATCATTGTTGAATGTAAAATGAAAAAGGGTAATTGGAACGTAAGAGTAAAATAATACATACAGTCGAGCATAACAACCTCCTTCACAACCTTTTTGGAAGTCGTGTATTGACAGATGTGAAAATGCCTTTTTTATTTACATGTGTGTAAAATTGAAGCAGTAGTGTGAGTAATGCATATTTTAATTAATTTAATGTACTCCTAATGCATTTTATATAAAATAAATAGTTTTCTGCACTTCTCCTCCATATAAACTTTAACTATGCCAAGTTTCACGTTCATCCGTTAGCGCATTTCTCTCAAAAAGGGATACAAAGTTTAGGCTTCACGTATTAATATATAGATAACAGAATTGTACCAGATTTCAGCATATTTTAGCCTACAAACACAGCTTACTTTACTAATTACTATGTATAATACTATTTTTTGGCTGAAAAAATTACGTGATATTTGCCGAAACCCGTTCTTCCCTACGTGAAATTAGGCGAGATTCGGCTTGATCCCCTCCTTCATGGAACCTTCACGTACTTAATGGACGTCCCCTTATGTGAATGAAATGCTACGTTTCGTAGCTGTAGATGCCACAAAATTGCTACGTAGTTTCGTAGCACTTTCGTAGCAGCCTCTACAAATAGTCTCTCTACATAAAACCCCAGACGCGGAGTTACGCTTTACATCGGTGTTAAATTCATTACTTATAACTAATGTATATAATTAAAGATCATTCGGTGAATTTATGTAAGCACATCATTCAAAACACCTGCACCTAAAAACCTTAGCTAATTCTTCTTTATGTTTGTAATTGTCAGGACAAAATATGTATCGTCATCAGCCATAGCCCACACAAAGAAGGTATGGGCGTAATCACCACGCTAGTCCACGACGTATTGGTGACTTCAAACTCCCAGAAATCCACAGTTCTCTATTTCTCCATATATGGTGGTACTTCGAAAACATTTCCCAGGTTCAGGTTTCCTCACGATGTTTTCCTTGACCATCAGTCGATAGCGTTAGTAAATGTACGCGATTTCCGAAAAGTTCGTTAGTTAATGCCGGTGTTCTAACATGTGGACATGAGATTGATATTCCAACAATTAAACCACTCACCGACCACGACTTTTAAAAGTTTGTATGAAAGAATATATTTGAAGAATATACTGACAGAGGAATTATATACATAAAGATTTAAAGAAGTTGCTGGTGATTATTAGATTTTTTAAATAATAGCTTTTACTTGTATTACAATGATAAACAAGACACTAAGTAAGTAAGACCTAAGTATTGAAGCGATGTTGATTTAGTTGACAGTGTATCGGACACCGCGTCGATGGACGTTGGTTCGAATACTAGCAACTGAGTCAGAGCTTTCGATGAAGAAAAACGCCGTTATAAAACTATATCATAGTGCTAGGACACCACTGTCAATCTGAAAATCTGTCGCCAAGCACCTGTTGGTATGTTCCACAACCGCACTTGAGAGTCAGTCTACCCTTTGAGTTTAGAGCGTTTATCATCTTAAACCACAAAGTATAAGTGTGTTAGGTGGTAGAGCCACGCTGAAGCTATTACTGGTTTCAGCATGAATGGGTCGGCTCGCCCGGAGTACTACCACCCTCTCATAGAAAACCGACGTGAAGTAACAACGCTTGCTTTGTTGCCTTTCGTTCGGTCAGTGAGAGCGCCGGAGGCCCACCTCGCCTTCCATTCCCCTATCCCCCCCCCCC